>JALLPB010001040.1:0-11559 GCA_036939975.1 Cyclostephanos tholiformis | reverse complement strand
GCCGCGTCAAACAACCCATAGCGATGAGGTAGCCGGGGGCGGGCGGCTGTTGATAACATAGCCATGCCGCTAGACCCGGCGTTCGGCTTTGCCATGGTGGGGGTCTTTTTTCAAGATAGGCGTTGTCATGAGTACTATTCCTACACAGGAAATGTACGAGAGGCAGTGATATCAACAGAGTATTTTTCATGACTCTCATTTGGTATCGTAGTTGGTATTTGCAATGAGAAGTGACATGGGAATCGGTATGTGATACTTTTCGGAAGGCGAGTTTTTGTATGAAAAAAAATGACGCTGCCAGCATCATCATATGATGCTGCTAGCGCCGTCAGTAAAAAACTATCGATCTACATAGGATTTTGGTATGTAGTAAATTTCGATATAAAAGAGAGTTACCCCAAAAATAGTGCCACCGGCGTTGTCCTATGATGCCGGTGGCATCAGTTCGGGCGCCCAGACTAAACGATATAAAAAAAAAGTACATCCTTATGATTGATTTCTATTTTGTTCCTACTTCGAAAGGAATGGTAGTATTCGCCAGGGTCGGGGTCGGATATTATAGTGAATGCACGTGCAAAACCATCTAGCCCCCGTCAATTTTCAGAACAAATTACCACTCCTCAATTTCGCCACTCTACCTACCCACTCTCACTTCTTCCCTCCCTTCTTCTTTTTGGAACTGGTCTTTTTCTTCATTTTCTTATTCTTTGGCTGGGTGGCGTGTAGCGTATTTGGGTGCGACGCGACACGAAAAACGAACCCCCGAATGATCCCAACGCAATGACGAGACGAGCACAAGATTGACGGCGGGGGAGGGGGGAGGCGGCATAATATATTATGGATGAGTGTCGTGCAATCATACAATACGATCTCCCCCCCCCCGACCAGTGAAAGTAAAAATGACGAATACAAAAACGAAAGAGTCATTCGGCGCCGCGCGCACATCACACCTTGAGCTCGTCGGCCTTCTCCTTCGCATCGTCCTCATCCTCCAGTCCCAACCCGGCGCTCTTCATCTTCAATTCCTCGAGCTCCCTCTCCCCCTCCTCTATTCGCTTTTTCATGCCCTCCTCGAGCTCCTTCACCTTATCCTTATCCTGCAATGCCTCCTTCGTCTTTTCCATGTGCCGTTTGAACGCGTCGTTCTCGGTATATTGCCTCATCCGTTCCTGAAAGATCGGATCGGACATCATCTTCCTCGCCTCCCTCATCATCTCGGGATCCTGAATCGGGTGGTACATCATATCGGGATATGGTTGGGAACGTGTTTGTTGGGGGGGGGGGGATGCGATGGGATGGAATGGTGGATAAGCGACATTATTTTGTCCTTCGGAATTTTCATTTTTTCCATCGTGCGTTCCGTTCGGTGTGTGCATCATAGTAATAATAATAAAAAAAAAAGAAGAAAAAAAAAACGCGATATTCGGCCGCGGCTCAGGATTGTCATCACATCTGGATCGCGGCGATCCTCGCTATTCCACCAGTATTTTCGAGTAACCGCCCCCACCCCCGGCCACCGCGTTCGCGTTTCCTTCGACCCCCCCCACCCCCCGGCGACGATGGTCAATTATCAATTATATTGTGGCGTCGTTCGAAAATGTGGCCGCGCCGAACGACTTGGCGGTAATTATCGCCCGACCGAGTAAGTACTCGTCGTTACAAAATAACAATACACAATATACATCATATCCCGTTACCTGCATGTCCCTCAATAATTGCGCCAGCATCATATTATCCATGGTTATATATATATATGAAAAAATGTTTTTATTTATGTAGTGATCGTCCTTCTATCGAGAGAGTGAAGGTATGGGGGACGTTGCCTTGTGTTGATACGACGATGTGTGATAATAATAATATTGTGGATCGACGCTCACAAAATCTCTCTCCCGGAACACCGGTATGTAGCTACCATACACACAAAAAAAAACACCTCACAAAATAACAAAACATAATTCAATGAGCAGTAGAGATACGTACCACATACATTTGATCCTATGTAGCGTTAGGTACTTTACCTACTACTCTACATTCTATCAATATTCCGCGCAACTTCAAGATACACATTTTTATATTATTATTTTTCTGTGTGTGTGTGTGTGTGTCAGCGCGATCCTTCCACGTGTATTTGTCTTGTACATCGGAATCCAACACCTCAACATCATCTACAACACGGTTGCGTCCCTCGAATCAGGAAGCCGCCGCCTAATTCTTGCGTCGTTTTTATTTCTTTTTTAATCATTATTTTTTGTGTGTAGGTGCTGCAAGGAGGTGGTATACCGCCCGCCGGGTGACAGAACAAAAAGTAGGAGCACAAGTCCTCTACTATATGCGCCGCCTATCTCTCTCCGGTACTACACGAAGTGCAATCATCATCGATAAATATATTATATAAAACAGCAAGCAAGCAAAAAATGATCGTCGGATGGCATCGTCGTCATAATATCGGCATGGTGGGCGCCGCCGCGGCACTAGCGGTGGCGTTATTCGCCGCCTCCCCCCCTCCCGCTGCATCGTTCGCGCCCGCGGCCATGTCGTCGTCATCATCGCGCCATCCTCGTCATATGCTTCGATCCACCGTCGAGGACGATGCCGTCGCCACCCCCCCCCCGATCGCCGTCGTCGTCGAGGACACGACGACGACGACGACGACGTTGACGACTACGAGGGACGACGAGGATATCGAGAAGAACAGGAACGTGGAACAGATCAAGAACACGTCGCGGGATAGGGTGATGACGTTCTCGTACGACATGTCCCTCGAACCCACGTACGAGAAGCCGACCTATCCCGGGACGGGGAACGGACTTTCCGGCGAGTCCGGCGAGTACGACATCGTCGTCATAGGGTCCGGCATGGGAGGTCTGAGCTGCGCGGCCCTTAGCGCCAAGTACGGGAGCAGGGTCATATGTCTCGAGAGTCACATCAAGGTGGGCGGGAGCGCGCACACCTTCAGTCGATATCACGACGGGGGGAAATACAGCTTCGAGGTGGGTCCGTCGATATTCGAGGGATTGGACCGACCGAGCCTGAATCCCCTGCGCATGATATTCGACGTCCTGGAGGAGACGATGCCGGTGAAGACCTACAAGGGATTGGGATATTGGACGCCCACGGGATACTGGCGTTTTCCCATCGGTTCTCGCGAGGGCTTCGAGAGGTTGCTCTTGGATCAGTGCGGCGAGGTCGAGGGCAATAGGGCCATCGGGGAATGGGATGCCCTCAGGGAACGATTGAGGACGTTGGGAGGCAGCACCACCGCCGTGGCTCTCTTGAATTTGCGTCAGGATCCGGGTTTCCTGGCGACGACGGCGGGATCGCTCCCGTTCGTGCTGACGCATCCGGACGTATTCGCCGACCTGTCGTTGACGTTCGACGATCTGTCCAAGACCGTCGATCGGTACGTCACGGTGCCATTCCTGCGCAACTTCATCGATACCATGTGCATATTCTGCGGCTTCCCCGCCAGGGGCGCCATGACCGCGCATCTGCTGTACATCCTCGAGCGATTCTTCGAGGAGACGGCCGCCTTCTCGGTCCCGATCGGCGGCACGTGCGAGCTCGGGAATACGCTCCAACGCGGACTCGAGAAGTTCGGCGGCAGGTTACAACTCAACGCCCACGTCGAGGAGATACTCGTCGAGAACGGACGCGCCGTGGGCGTTCGATTGAAGAACGGCAACGTGGTCAGGGCGAGGAAGGCGGTGGTATCGAACGCGACGCCCTTCGATACCGTGAAGCTAATGCCGGCGTTCGAGGGGGAGCCGAGGGGATTGACGAAGTGGAGGAACGAATTGGGAAAATTGCCGAGGCACGGCGCGATATCGCACCTCTTCCTCGCGATCGATGCCACGGATTTGGATTTGAGTCACATCGACGATCCCGCCCATTTGGTCGTACAGGTGAGCCGTTTTGCACCCCTGGGATGATGATGGCATGGGCTCAGGGAAAACATCGATCGAGGCGAGGGTTGGAGGGGGGGGGGGGGGCTGGATAGCGTCAACGCCGTAATGTTTGCATTTCGCTTCATTGGTTTCGACGCCGCGTTGTGCGATCACTCTTACACACTCGAATGATTTCGTCTCTATCTTGCGTTACGACATACTTCCTCCCCCCCCCCTAAGGACTGGGATCGCTCCCTCCAGGATTCCCAGAATCTATGCTCTTTCTTCATCCCATCCATACTCGACAAGACCCTATGCCCCCCGGGGAAGCACGTTATTCACGTCTACTCCTCTGGCGGGGAGCCTTACGAGCCGTGGGAAAAGCTCACGCCCGGATCCGAGGAGTACGAATCGTACAAGAAGGAGCGAGTCGAATGCCTCTTCCGTGCCGTGGAGAGATGCATTCCCGATGTTAGGGACAGGCTCGAGTTTAGCATCATAGGCTCGCCCTTGGCCCACGAGGCGTTCTTGAGGAGGGATCGAGGCACCTACGGGATGGCGTGGGCGGCCGGATCGTCGGCTCCACAGTCGGGAATATTGGGCAACTTCCTCCCGTTTCCATTCCCCAATCTCAAGACGCCCGTCGACGGGCTGCTACGGTGCGGCGACTCGTGCTTCCCGGGCATCGGAACGCCCAGCGCCGCCGCGAGCGGTGCCATCGCCGCGAATACCATGACTCACGTGGACAATCACCTGAAATTGCTATCCGAGACCAGCAAGAAGGATCCGATGTACAAGTTCTTGGACGCCGGCCTATTGGGGCAGGTGTACAAGCCTTTGGTGCAGGGATTCACGCCCAGTCCCGAGCTAAGGACGGATCAATTCGTTCCGGGTGCTGGATTGTCCCCGGTGGATTACACGGCGACCGATCCGAATGTTTCCCAAAGAATTGACTTGTAAGACGATCGTTGCCTATCATTTTCGACCAGTGATCGAAAAGAGCGATTGGCGTGGCCCGAATGAGAACAACTCGGGTGTAATTTGAACCACAGAACGAAGGAAAAGACGACAACGACCACAGATGCTCGCTGTCGTCCTCTAACTTGATGGACAACACCAGCAACTAGTACTTGTCAATTAAATTACTTTGATATTGTACTGGTACCATGTTCGCATAAACATTTACCGGATAACAAATAGTCTCCATGCAAAATTCCACCAGTTCAGATACATATTAAAGCCTAAAAACAATCAGGTCGATCCTCATCCAGGAGCAATGTAATGTTGCAACGACGTCACAGAAAGAAGTCATCATTTTCAACAAGAGCAATATACCCTCGCCTGAATCCTACGAACACTTGATTCGCCTGCTTCCACATCCCCAAGATCAGCCTCGAACTACTGGCCATGCACTTCCCGAGTTTTCGATGGATACGGACTGAATGATGCGTCATCTCTTTCTCCTCATTTTGTTGCCCCAAAATAAGGAGGCGATCGTCGCTTCTACGGGACACATTGCCGACTTCGCCCGAACCGGAAAAGTGAAACATACCGCCCATCGATTCATCGTAGCGTGCTTTAGAAATTCGACGCTCTCCGTCGCCCCCAAGGCGATGCGGCCGTTCGATTATCGTTTGCCAAGTTTTGACCAACGCATCAGTGGCCGCCCCCACGCGAAGCGATGTCATTTTATCAGCGGAGGAGTCATCGATCGATGGTGGCGTCGAGGAGCTTACATCGTTGGCAGGCGGGGGACGAGGAAGTACGTGAAAATAATTTGTAATTGGGACAAGATTCTGATGGTTTCCGACATTCGTAAGCAAATCGAGTTCCCTGACTTTGATTGGATACTGCATCGACTGACGCTGTGATATCACGCACAGGGCTATTCCGAGGATGATCGCGCTTATCACGTTCCTACTACCTCTCGACGACGAACCAGAGAGGGTACGGGAATTTGGCATGACAACGGGGCATCCCATCGATAGGCCCGCGGCGTCCAAAGCGATCCGGTATTTTTCCGCGACCGTTCTCCGGCGATCGCGCCGGCCGATGGGATCGAGAGTCCCATTGTCGTATAATCTACGGATCATGGCATGATCGGTGGGGGCCGTCGAACGCCTCGTCCAGGGCGTAATACGCGACTCGAATCGCCCGTACTCCTCGTGACCGAGACGTGGTAGGAGGACGCCAACCCGATGAAGTTCTCGCGGAGGAATTCGTTTTCTGCATGGATCCGCGAATAGAAGGGCGGGGGATCGGCGTGTACGAATAAGACGGAACGGATGGTGGGTGGGGGGGGGGGGGGGCGAGGGCGATCTTCGAAGGATGAGCAATGTGAGAATACATCACGACTCACATGAACGAGATGGCGATGGATATCGCCTCCTCCACGAAATTGGCGACGAGGAGTTCGTGGCGATCGCGTTGGTTTTCCAGTGCGTTACATACATCGAAATCATCGTCATCGTCGTCGAATCGATCGGCGCGTTGACCGCCGCCGTCGGCGATGCCCCGGGAATATTTCCACGACGAGACGTCACGCGCGAGATTCTTGAATATATCATCGATTGCGACCGGGGAGGGATGATGATGCAACGCCGCTTGTGGAGGGAGGACGAATTTGACGCGTTGGACGGGATGACAAAGGATCGCCATCGACAGGTAGCTTATTTAGGGACGACGACGGCGGGGGGATGGAAAACGGATGAGTGGAGGTTGAGGGGGATGAAACGGCGGGTTATCGCGAAATTTGATGCGAGCGATCGGAGGGGGGGGGGGCGAGAAAAGGGGGGGAGGGGCCATTTCTCCGCATTGAAGCATTAACTCACATCGGCATGGCGGGGTGACTCGCCATTAGGAAATCCACGACCCTGGCAGCTACCGACATCGGCATCGAATCCACGGAGCAGAACCACGACGACGTCCATCCGTGTATCGTCCTACCGAGATGGGAGGAGAAGGAGGGGGAAAAGTGATAACGGGAATGAATTTCCCCACCATCGACCCCCCACTCCGCCATTCGACGTAGGAGGGACGCATGTACCTCCCCGTCGAGCAAGCGCAACATGGGGAGGTAGCACTCCGCGGTTAGGGCGGACCACATTATTTCGCTTCTATCGTCGTCCTTTCCACCCGATGATGCATCCGAGCGACCGTCGTCCTCCACTTCGTCCTCGATGCAGCTCACGAATCCATCGTTGTCATCATCATCATTGTCGTCGTCGTCGTCGATGTCATTATCGTTTCCGTCGATCGAGGCGTTGCCATCATCATCTCGACCATGACATTCACGAGCACCGAAGACGACATATTTGTCCGAACGACGATTGGTAAAGACGGGGTGATAAATGTCGATCGTCTCCAACAATCTCGATAGTATCATCGACGATAGACTCGGCGATCCCGATTGCACAAGCAATACCGCTATTAGGTCCGTGACGTTCGGGTGACACGGCAGAAGCCAACGACGACGTTCGTCGTCAATCGTTCCCGCGACTTGGACGACGTCGTCGGTGTACGCCAATGACGACGACATTGATGACGACGACGATCCGCCTCGAGATCGACTCTTCATCCTCCTCTCTCGACGACGACGACGAAAACGACGACGATGGAGGAGGGCGTGTACTGCGGACGCGGCGATGTGAACGAGAAGCGCCCTCTCCCTACCCCTTTCCTCCCCCTCGATCGTACCGCCCCCGCCGTCGAGGTCTTTTCCCCTCCTCCCATCCCCCCCGACGTCCCCCCCGGATCGACCGTCGTCGTCGATACCCCCCCCATCGCATTCGGCCGATGCGATGGACGTTCGTGCGGGACGGCAATCGCGATCGAAAACCACGACCGACGTCGGCGATATCAACGTTTCGTCATCGGGGGGGGGATGGGTCATCGTCGTCTCGATCGCGAGGGATGGACACGTCGTGGACGACGACGACGACGACCATGACGGTTTTTCCCCCCCCACCCACGAATCATCGACGCTCCCGTTGGCGGTGGACGCGGACGTACGATTCGACTTATGGTCGTCGTCCGTCGTCTCCCTAGCCTCGAACGATGACGACCTCCTCCCATCGACGACGACGATGGTCGATCCGTACCGTTCGTCGCGATGGCGATGGCCGCGGGAAGAAGGAGAAGACGACGACGACGACGACGACGACGATCGCATTCGCAATCGACGGCATTCCCCCCTCACGTCGTACGTGCTACGCGACATGATACCATCCAATGACCGTCGTATGTCGACGTTATGTACGACGCCACCTCCTTCACCGTCGTCGTCATCGTCATCGTACGTGTCATCGTCATCCTCGTCATCCTCTATGATATCGCCGGCGTTCCCCCCGTCCCCCCCCCCACGAATGTTTCGCCCCCCGTCGAACAGATCGTTATCGGCGCCGGAGAGCCTGATCCAGGCCGACGCGCGATGATGACGACGTCGAATTCGACGACCATTCCGACCATGGCACGACGACGATGGAGGCGATGCGGTCGATAATCCTCCGTTCGTCATCGCGAGGTAGCGCAGTCGCCACATGTCGACGAACGCGTCATCGACGTCGTCGTCGTAGTTGGCATGACGACGACGACGAGGACGACGGCCATCGTCATCGTTATTACCGTACATGTCGACATCATCGATGATATCGACGATGCCCAGGAGGCATTCCTCGATATCGTTCGTCTTGGTTTGAACTTTATCGTCGTCCATTATTATTGTCCTTTCCATTAAAAAATAATACCTAGTTAATCAATTATATAGGTGTTTTATGTTATCCCGTCCAATAATATTCCTCTCTTCCTCCCTCCCCGGTGGTTTTGGTTTACTACACCAAGATACTACCATTCGATACGATTTTTGTTGTTCCTCTCTACGAGACGTAGAAGAATGGATATTGTACTGATTCCTTATTATCAAGAGGAGACATCTGGGCCGTTGCTTGTTAATATAGAGTTAGGTATAGGTAGTAGTTGCGAAAACAACACAAATACTTGACCATACACAAACAATCAACGGTTTTTTTTTGGCGCGTTGTATCTCAAAATAGAATCATAGTAGTACCGTAGAACACGCTGCTCTGGTCTCACGCAGTCGTAGCATAATTGCGAGAAAGGCGTACGTAGCGAGGTGCGCAATCTCCGATTGTTACTTATTCCTACATTTACCACATTTCCTATTGACACCATCCTCTTCCTCTTTCAAAGACGATTTTGCCGATATAATATTTGGTATGTTGTTGTGGGCTGGGTCATTCAAAAGATATTTGGATATTCAACATGCCAAAACAATTAATTAATAGTTACTTTGTAAGGGCTAGATAAAGACCTTCCCATCACTTTCGCCATTGACCCTTCAGTGAAAAGAGTTGCCCAAGGTGGTGGAGCACTCAACTACGGTGCAAAATCCCGGTCAAGAACAATGGGGTATAGCCATAGATACAAATCTGGACCTCGAAAAACGCCAAAAATTGCTACTAATAAGTAATACCTTCGCTATTTCAACCCTCATGGTCCTGCAAATGCTTTCCAAAGCAAACCCCGAAGAGATCTCGTCCAGGGTCACAGTTTTACTGCAATCGAAGCACGGGCAGACGACATACAACGTCTTGGTCTGGTTGAATCGGCGCATGTACGGGTTCCATTTTCCCTCCTTTTTTTATGCTTTGTCAGCACATGTTCAGGGGTTCTCCTGCTTGGACGGCATGGTGGAGATGCCACAATGACCTCATTATCCTGTATTTTGTTCATCATCATTTGCATTGCCTATTTCCATCAAAAACTCAATGTCGGATCCGGTTTCTTGTCCCTTGCACATGCACGAGCTTGCCCAGCATTCACCTCTGTGATCAACATCAAGAAAGTAATTTGACGATTGGGCCACCACTTAGTTTTCCATGTGGTCTCCAACCCAATCGGATCATGGCAACGATTGTTCACATCGTCAACCCAGTGCTTCCCCTTGTTGTCAATGCACTGCCAGGTCGAGTGACCTTCCACCTCATCGAGAGTCCCATTTGTCAACATTATCTTGGTGATGTAATCAGCGTCCCTGCAACAATGAATATAAAAAGGCACCCCACCTAAATCCTGAAGAAATGACTCAACTGCACCTTACTCCTTACCTTTCATGTATTCATCGATCTGGTCACCGGGGACCTGCCGTGGTCAGTACTGGTGTTTCTTGATGAGAAATTGGCCAAATACTCCATGGGCATGAAGTGCCATGACCCCCAACATCACGCAAAATCTGCTATCACCTGTGACCACCTTCCCCATTTGATGAATCGGCTCTGTCATATCCAAAAGGAGGTCTACCATCTTGTTGTATCCTCTGCTCCCACTTTGTTGGAAAAGCCCACTGACCATTTGGAAGCTTTGGATGGTCCTTCCCCTCCACGAGACAATTGCACCACATCACAAACTTCCCTTGTCGCCATTGGTAATTGAGTGGTACTCGTTGCCAAATGGGTGTGGCTTGCTGGGGAGGGACATGAACCCTGGGCAGAACTTGTTAAGCCAGATGTTCATCGACTCATTGATGCAGCTGGGCCACAATGGAGAATATTCCGTGGCATAGTGATCGTTGAACGCATCAATCATTTGTCGAACCTTGTGAAAACAATCAACAAACATTGTTGGCGCCTCCTTGTCGGTGTATATTAATACCGGCATTATCTTGTCAAATTGTTTCCTTGTGATGAATGAGTTCAAATGAAATGGGGCGCCCGATATCATGTCAATCTTCACCATCGACCACCCGTTGGCGTGATTGTTGATGCCAACAAAGCATGACATGAAGAAGATGCAGCCAAGGAAAACAAAGAACTCCTGCTGGTTGATCTTCTTCATAAGATCTTGTTCGTGTTGGGGATGATGATCTCAACAATGTACTTCTTGGGGAAGCACAACCAGAAATGATTGAGCTTGGACATGTCGGCTATGATGTCCCAATGCTTGTTGATGAACTTGCCTTCGGGATAGGCAAAGCCATCGCTTCATCAGCAGCAAGCCTTTGGCATCTTCCAAGTCCCTGATTTTGTAGATTTGCTGGGCAACACTTGTCCAGTGGGGGTGGTGTTCTTGGGCAATGGAATGTTGTCATCGTTGACGGTTATCCCCTGCCTTCTCTGCTCATTGACATTACCACGGAGCTCGTTGTGGTAAGTCAAAAATCCTTTGATATTTGCCAAGACATCCCGGTCAGCAATACAATCAGGATTCAATGCCTCGCCCGGAATGACTGGTGCAGGCAAAGGATTCTCGTGCATGGCAGGCACCTCGCTCTGGAAGAGAAATGCTGGAGCAGAGAGTACCTTGAAGTTCTTCTTGACAATTTGGAAGATTGCACCGTCGTCAATCTTGGGGATGTGCACGAGAGAGCACATCTGGCTTTTGTGCTGGACCTTCCGGATGCCCTCGCCCTGTTACCAACATGCCAAAGAGATGGCGCTTTTCGTTCTGTGGCCATTTCTCCCTAATTTTTGCACTGGGGTGGAAAAACTGAGCCATGGCGGTGCCGGTGGCTCCAATGCCAGCAACAAGAGCAAGTAGGCCATCGCCAATTTCTCAGTATGATACCTACGTATTCCTACCATAGAAAGGCGAACCACAATCCACACCCCCCGATTTGTGGGTTGTGATGCCACCATGATATTGCCGATCTGCCATGTTT
>JALLPB010001039.1:0-11575 GCA_036939975.1 Cyclostephanos tholiformis | reverse complement strand
TGGCCTTGGACCGGGCATGCCTAAAGTGTAACAATGGTTACACAAGTTACAGTGAGTTTCTGGGCTCATGTCATGGCATCGCATTTCGCGCCCTTTTTTTATTGCAAAAAGATCTGCTGGCTTGCTTGACTTGCTCATCTTGCAAGCAATTCTGGCATTGCTCAATGACGGCATCGATTTCATTGTCGATTTTTTTACTACATCACAATTGGCAGATTTGACGTTAGCTCTCATGCTTGTTTTGCGCTCAGAGGTAGAATTTTTTACTAACTATTGTTAGCAATCGATTAAACAATTAAAACAGAATTATCTTATTGGTAATTTCTATTTTGTTTTATACTTCTAACTGTAGACAGTTAGGATAAGCAATTAGCCAGCCTGATTGATCTTGATTAGCATATTTTTGCTTTTTAGCAGGCCAACGAAGTTGATGAAGCTTACAAGGTTGCTCAGGGGACAGGGGACATGTCAACAAGGAAGGGTGCTGCGGCCGGTTCGTTTTGGTATAGATGGATCGGAATCCGAAGCCGACGGTGATCAATCAATTCAATCGATCGAGAGTTGAGAGAATTCGCTTTTGTAGGCAATTTCTATGCAATTTCTATGTGTTTTTTTTTGTTCGACTGGACGATGATCTCATCAGAGTCCAGGAGTGATTTCGAGTCGAAATCAACATGGGTGATTAACCATTAGATCAAGAGGCTCCCCGTATCATAGAGATATGGTACAAAGTTTATGAATGCTAACACTCCTTGGCACACGTGTGTATGTAGAATAGTATTGTATCATAGATACGGGTGGAAGTAAGGCCCCGCCCAGCCTGTCAAGCATGCCACCTAGCCCCCCCATGCTAGGCACGAGTGGGGGAGCCCCTCTAAGTACATAAGTACCTCATAGAGAGTGGTAAATACCAGCCGATAGACCGGTGTTCAAGAGGGACTCGCACCTGTGACCACAGTGGAGCAACCATGTGGGATTTACCATTAGAGCAAAAGACTCCCTGTACCATAGAGGTACGGTATGTAGTTTATGAATGCTAACACGTCTATGCATTTTTTTTCTGAATGGAAATGGCGACGACGGCGGGTCACTTACGGGGAGTTTTTGATGGACGAAAAATTATGTACGACGAAATAAAAATCACACGGCCATAAAGACGAAGTGAGTTGGAGCACGTACGAATTTCACGGCCCACGCTGCATCGACGGTATGATCCGCCACCATCGGGTACGATCATTGCATCACCGCGTCATGACTCCCCTCGACGCACATGACGTATTCCAATCCGTGGAGGATGAACCACGACATGTTACTAAGCAGAGATTACAAAAGTATATGACCCAGAAGGCTAGCAACTGGAAAGATATACGTCTGGTTTATGATGGAGAAGCAGTTCTGGCCTAGGGTGTCCTACAGCTTATGTGCAGTATCAGCTTCATATGAGGAGTTATCTGAGTGCCTAATGAAAGTGTACTATCAGATACACCCGCAAGGTGGCATCAGGCGCTCCGCCCGGAGGGGCATCCGACAACTTGGGCTTGGATTTTATGGTGTGGGCTGTCCACACCCCACCATCGAATGCCTGATTGCTCAGCTGAATAAGCTCATAATGCAATATGGCACACAATCCTGCCTTGGGCTAAAAATGCAGAATAACGTGGAAAAGCTGGTTATTGAACTGGGTATGTCCTCTCAACCATTTCAGGAGGACTATGACGGTTGTAAGCTTTGGGTAACACACACTTGGATAAAGTCCGTGTGGGAAAAAGCTTCTCGATTCAGAATAATCATTGATATAGCAGACATTCTGGTGGCCCCACCATGAGAACGAGATTCCTGGTTGATGCAGGAGTTTGTCAGGCTAAACTACAGTGGCGATGACCTAAGGCGATTAAATCGAGTTTAGGTGCATCAGGAGGTGCTATTCTTTATCAGACGTCATGGATGCAAGCGGCCGGGCAATTGACAGGCATTATCTCACCCCCAGGCAAACGGATGAGACTTGGTCAACTCTGTCATTTTCTAATGAACAGCTGGCCAGAAGAGACTTCCAACTGTGGCGATCAGCTATCCCTAGCATACGGGCACTTGGGGGCTGCCTGCACATTGGCGCGTTTATTGGACACTGGCATAAGATATGGGCGTGGAGATATGACCTAGACAGCACTAAATTGTTTCACTGTAAAGGTGATCTAGTGGACGTGTATGAACCCTCGGAATTCCCCAGTGCATGGACTTGAGCCAACAGGTACACTTGCATGCAACACGATCAGGAGGTTCTCCCTCGGGGAGGGCCATGCACGGTAGAAGAAGCCGGGCTGGGGATCTATAAGATCATCTCCTACACCAACATGCCCCCACAGGTCTCTCACCCGGAGACATTCGTGGAGGTGCTCGAGGAGTGGGGTTGCACGTGGATGTGGGATGACATGCAACTGTCGGGGGACGATGGTTGGCTAAAAGATGCAATCCGGGATGACACCTTGGTGGCAGTCACAGATGGGTCGTACATGCGCTCCCTCTACCCGCACATGACTTCGTGTGCATTCATCCTAGAGTGCACTCAAGGCCGCGGGCGTCTCACAAGACGATCGCGGCGTGTTCGTATTGGGGTGAACTCCTTGGGCTTATGGCGATCCATCTAATTCTGCTCAGTGTGAATCGGGTGGCACCCACCCTTACGGGCTCAGTCCATATCTATTCTGACTGCCTTGGGGCCCTGGACAGAATCCGCAACCTACCACCACACTGCATACCGTCGAAGTGCCAACACTCCGATGTTCTTAAAAATGTGATGCTTCACTGTAGCACAATGTCCTTCACGTGCATGTTCTCACATGTCTCAGCACACCAGGACAACCGGACGAAATGGGAGAATCTGACGCCCGCGGAACAATTGAATTGCGCAGCCTATTTTGGAGCAAAACGGGTGCTCTTGCGTCATGATGCAGCCAATCTTCCACGCCGGCAGAAATTCCCTTTGGAGACGGTTTGCGTATGGGCAGGTAGAGAAAAAATGACGTCGGACACCGGCCACTATATTCAATATCATGCTCACCAGCAACTGGCTAGGGAAAAATTGGCAGCAGCTGGCATACTCACGACGATGCAATTTGATCTCGTGGACTGGCAGGTTGTGTACAGCACCTTGAGCGGGGTTTCTAGGATGTTTCAGGTCTGGGCCTGCAAGCAGGTGTTCAGCATCGCCCCAGGGAACTACGAACTCTCCCATTGATTAACACCCCACTTTGCCCTAGTTGCATGCAGGTCAGGGAGACCTGCGCACACATCCTTCACTGTACCCATGCAGGCCGGGTGGATGCGCTCTTAGCTACCATTAAACTACTTGATCAGTGGATGAAGAAAAGAGTACTGACCCTGATCTAAAGGAATGCATTTATGAATACGCGACGGGTCGCGGGGGAATAACTATGGAAGAGATTTGCTCCAACCAGGGCTACGACGGCCGATATCAACAGATGGCAAAAGCTCACCAGGACAGCATCGGATGGAGAAGATTCATGGAGGGGTTGGTATGCAAGGAAATCAGTATGATTCAGACAACGTACATGTCCCTGAGCGGATCACGCATGAGCGCAAAAAGATGGACGGAAGAATTGATCACGAAACTTCTGGAGGTCACGCATGGGCAATGGCTATACCGAAACATACAGGTTCATGACAAGGTTGCCGGCACGTTGGCGACCCTGAGGAAGGAGGAGATACAGATGGAAATCAAACAACAGCAGGCCTTGGGATCAGATGGGCTGCTGGACAAAGATTGTCACCTGGGGGAATGCAATCTGGGGGACCTTGAAGATACCTCGGGGATTAAAGAAACTGATTGGCTACTGGCAATCAAGGCCGCTCGGGAGGCAGGCAGGTTGGAGGCACTCCGGAAACAGACAAATAGAGGTGGGTCCACTACATAGGGAGGGCGTTGTTTTCAGCAAACAACAGTTGTATGGCAATATGGCCATACGTACCCAGGTGAAAGTCCTGGAAGGAGAGAAGCCCTCTCCAGTGGTTCCGACTGCGACGCTTTCTGGCCTGGTGCCCTCGGCATATGCAGACTCCAATTGTGGTTAAACTTGTCTAGGTAGTGAATAAAGATACCTAATTTCTTAAGTTGTTGTTAATCAGATATTACATCGGTACTTACCTAGATACTTACCTCAATCCCACGTCCAACCGATCCCACGTCTGTTTAATCCCATGTCTTATCGAACCTGTTTTATCACATTTTCATCGATTGTTTGCTAGAATTAATGAAATATTAAGCTTATTTATCAACTTCGTTTAAGCTTAACATCTACTTCTTAGAGCCCAACAGGCGGTGCATTAGGGGACGCCCTTCCAACCACCTCCTTGCCTGTTCACGGTACCCTCCTTTCGAAAGATAACAATTGCCCTCTCTTTCTAGGATGTAAAGCCTAAAGGCAAACTATTTACTTTGAAGTCTTGTCATCTTGAATGTGTTTCCATTAATAAATATAAAATGCTTATCACGTCCATGGCGAAAAACAAAATGGAAACAATAACCGAATCAAAACCAAAGACTCTTGTCTTTCATACATACAATTCGAATCGAGTGCTCGTCGTTTTGAAGTGTTCGATTTTGACGAAAGATGCCAAATGGGAAGGGTGTAATGACGCGGCAATGTCGTACCCAGATCTCGCCAGCACGCGGGCCATAACAACAATATCCCTGCATAGCGGTGGCAAACGGACAAAAAATCGTCATCGATGGGGGTTTGGGCTGTTGACTAATAACGATACTACCATACCCCCATACCAACTACAAACCCAGAGCTGCATGAATCGCGGCAGTATCCGACGCGTACTCCAAACCGCGCTCGATCTCGTCCACGAATCCTCGGAAATCCTCCGAGTGAGCGAGCTGGACGATATAATTCACGATACTCTCCCTTCGACGCGAGTCTTCCCTAATGTCCCCGAGCGCGGCTAGCTTCCGACGCTTGGCGCTGTTCGACTCGTCGATGCGATGCTCGCGACGACGCTCGTCCGCAACTATGATGCCGCTACCGCTACCCTGACCGCGACCACGACCCCTGGGGGACCTCATCGTCGAAGCATCAGCGTCCTCGTCGTCTATTTCGCAGACGTGGTATTTACGCCTCGGCGGAGGAGCGAGTAAGACTCGTCGATTCAGGTACACTAGCCTATCGCAGAAATCGACGCAATCCCGCGTGGACGCGAATCGGAATACCACCGCGCCCATTCCCCTGCGGGTGGTGACGAGGAGCGTGTTCCGACGTCGCACGACGAGGGCGTTGTCGTTCCAACCGTCCAAACCGGGCATGTCCGCATCGCCTCGCGCGTCTCGATCGTCCTCGTCGGCGACGGCGCCCGCTCGAGCAGACGACGACGATGTCCGATCGGCTCGGTCATCCCAGGGCACGTGCTGTTCGAACAGGCGTATGCGCAACCGCATCTTCCTGACCTCGATGCACCCCTCGCGAGGGGTCGCCGTAAGCTCTTCCGCTTCCGCCGCCGCCGTTCCGCCGCCGTGACCGCCCCCTCCGTTGTTGGACAACGACCTGGCGGGGGGGGGGGTCCGCCGCTCCGAGGCTTGGTCGTCGGAGTAAACCTCCCACCCGCGATGGGACTGGAGACGGTAGATAAGGACTGGCCAGCGCTCTCGAATGCCCTGATCGTCGCAGTAGTTGCGAGGGGTGGGCGGGATAGGTGGGGGCGGGGCCGCCGACGACGCCGCTGCGTTGTTTCTGATGCGCTTGGACGTCATTGCCTGAAAAATTTGCCATGCGAGTCGCGGAAAGATTATAGAGTGGGTTTAAACTCGAAATTTTGGGGGCGGGGTTGTGGTGGGGTTGTGGTGTCAACGAACAGGCCCGGCAGGATTTCACCCCTAATTTTTTGGTGGCATCAAACTTTTTTCAGTGTGAAGGGGGGGACTCTGGGGAAGAGAAAAATATTACAAAAAAGAATTTTTGACATGGGAACTTACTCATTTTATGTATGGATTGTAGGGGGCATTGTAGGGAGAATAATAAGAATGATTTTCCATAGCTAAAACTTAATCGATCCAAGTTACCAGCTCCCTTCTCCTCCACCACCATGCCTTGTCCAGCAAATCACCACCTCCATACAGGCCTTCGTCGATGTGGTGCCTTGCATCAGGCTTCATTGGAAGGGCACTGGAAAGAGCTCAGTTCCACCAAGATAAACCTGAAATTCTACATCCAGGTCACGCGCCAACTAGGTTGCCAATTACTGAGTAACAGTAACGAATTTTCGGGTTTCAAAATCCAGTAAAGTAACATCGTTTCTCGGATTACTGTGGTTACTGTCATTTTTTTAAGTAACGAGTCATTACTGTGTGCCCACTTCAGGGTGCTCTTGGTTACTCTAAAAGTAACCAAAAAGCAGTAATCTGAGCCTCTATGTACGTACAGTACGTATTTTTACCTACTTTACATAAAGTAAGGATTCAGATGCGTACTAATACACATTACACATGCGAAGGAGACCCTCATAAATTAATCAATATCTCGATTTCTAATATGAAGTGATCAGTGACCAGTCCATCAGAAAGACGCTACAAACCTTAAACAACACAAAAAAATATATGTAAAAAAATTACTACATAAGCTGTTCTATGCTGTTCTACTATCCCCATGCCCACCTCCCCTTATTCTTCATCACTGTCGCAATCATCCTTACTCAAAACATTTACCTCCACACTCCCATCATAATACATCCTAACACAATCAAAAAAATCAACAGATGTATCCCACGGCTCATACAGTGGCTTGTTATCATGATGATCTAGAGGCTTATTTAAATCAAACCCATCCAAAATGCCAATAACTGAGTAGTGGTTGTTTCCACGCTCCTTCTCAAACCACATGGTTGATGGGTGTACCTTGAAGACTCGGTGAGGAGTGCTGTCGATGTCAAGGTACTTGATTCCTCCATATTTCCGGAGCAGCCTTGCCTCAAAGATTTTGTTTCCTTGTGATCCCAATTTCTTCTTCTCCCACCGCTCCTGCCATGCACGGAAATTCCGCACCTCAGAGCCCCTTGCTGTGTTCGCCCTTGTAAGGTCAGCTTCAATGTTGCCACAAAATTCATCCATCTTGCAGCATTTAAAGTCCTCATCAGTCCACAACTTACTCGCACAAGACATTTTCACTGTTCGCGCCTGTGCCTTCATTTGCTGATACTGGGAATAAACCATTACCTGGTGTTTGGCCTTGATGACACTTGTGTTAGTCCTCTGCCCAGACTTTACTGCCTTAACCTGTTTCCAATTTCTTTCTGCAGTACCGATACCCAATATCTTGGATGTGACAAGACAAGCAAGCTTCCCCAGCACCTGCGTATAGAGCAAAGAATAATTTTGATGCCAACGGAATGCTTTCTCCTGGGGATCCTCTGCCGAAACCCAAATGTGGACCCGTGCAAAGTGTCCCATCCGGCAACTGAAATCGCGATACTCTGAGTGAAATGTGTTGATGAGTCTTGCTTTCTCACGCTCCCTGTCCATGCCAACTAAAGCTGGGTTGAGAAGAAGCTTTGTCACAAGATTCTCCGCTGCCTCGACATGCAAAATTGTCTTGTTGAGGAGACAGTGTTCCATGATGGACGGATGGGGAGCCAACAAGTATCCAACAAGTGAATAATCATGGACAAGTAGGTGGCGGCGCTTAATCCACATACGCATTACAACACTTGTGAGGGAGTCATCTTGGTAATCATCTGCTTTTGGTGAACTGAAATAATAGAACTTAGAAGGACTTGTAACACAAACATACTACTAGCGCAACATAATTAACACTCACCTATCATCCGTAATTCCACCGCCAAGAGCGTCCGTCTCAGAGAACTCATTGTCCTCCTCATTGTCTTCGTTCTCCTCCTCCTCGTCTAAATCATTACTGCTGTCACTGTCGTCATCACTGCTATTACTTTCCACCACAATGCCTTCATCCAATTCATTTTCATCTTCTTCCTGGGGTGACATGCAGCTTGCAAGTTGAAGTGCATTCAATGTCGCTTCAGTAATTGCACCTTTATGCACATGCTCTTCAGCCTCTTTCAGATATTGCAACAGCATACGGTCAGCCTGAAGAACATAGAAATATAGCTTGTCCATTGCTGGTGTTTTAAGATCAGCAAGACGTAACACACGCATGGGAGCATACAAAGCACGACACATTAGAAACAGATACTTCCAAAAGTTATCATTTCCAATGATGGCTGCGGCGGCCTTGAAGTCCTTAAGTTCCAAAAACTCTGACGATGTCACTGTTGATTTCAAAGCATCCTTCAGACGTAGTAGGCGTAACAATGCTATGTGCTCCCCAGCCATACGGCACTCCGAAGGCTTGATAAATCCCAGGTTGACTCCTCCATTGTGTTTCCTACTATGTTCCTTGAAAATTGCAGATGGCACATGTCGCACTCCTCCCCAAATATTACGACAAACCTTGTAAAACTTGGACAGTGCATTGTATTCCTTTGTGTGATTGAAAATGTCAGAGAAAAAAAGGGACACAACATGCTCAGCATCATGTCCGACTGTGATGCGGGGGTATTTTGCAGCAAGGATGAGACCAGCATTTTGCACATTTTTGGCACCGTCAAAATATACTAAATCTACAATGCCAGTATGCCGCAACTTGTTGGCATCAACTTCATTTTCAAGCTTGAGTATCAGGGGATCAACAAGACTTGCAATGTAGCTTGCATCCTTCTTCTTTGCCTGAGCGGCACGTCCCGTGCAATCAGCCACATCGAGCAGAGCAAATGGATTGTTAACACCGGCTGCCAAGACATTAACAAGAGGAACAGACTTGATCGTGGCCCCATCACCAAAAACAGTAATGCCAAACAGTTTTGACTCGGTAAGAAGTGATTTGATCTGAACATCCCAGCTATCCTTGTACAACTGGGTTAGCAATGAACCCGAAATATCATTGCGATGAGGCGGCTTGTATCCTTGGCCAACAACTTGCCCCGCCAAGTCAAGGACTCGTTGGAACTTGGGGCAACCTGCAATACTGAATGAGAGAAGGTTACTGTGGATAAAGTCAGCAACAGCTATGTCTAATTGGGCCCGAGCATGAGGACGACTTATGACACCACCGCATAGTGTCATTTGTGTATACTTAGCACCACGTGACTTCTTTGACGGGGGCGCTGAATCCTCCATTCTGGGTCTTGTGCTGCTGAAGAAACTAGTAACTGAGCTCTGATATCCATTCGCTGTGGACCTGCTCACAGGCAACAGCAACAGAAACATATTGTAAGGAAATGAATTGAGGGCAAAAAAAAAAAAGGTGTACTCACGGGGTGGAGAGAGTATCCATATTAGTGATAGCAGAAACTACACTGTTCTGTGTGTCACTAATTGACGCATTCATTTGATCCACTGCTCCAGACCGCTTTTCTTTTGTCAACACCTGACGGAGGTAGAGATCTTTGTATTTCGATGCAAAATTGGGGGGGATGACCCCATTACAAAGACGGATACACATTCCGGAAATACGACAAACATGGCTTATTGCCTTTGTCGCATTCCAACCAACAAAAGGCTTTGGGCGACTACCATCTGACTCATTCAGGCACCAGGCGCATGTCCACATCCTCTTGTCACCTTGTGAGAACTTCATTATCTGGGGGCAATCCCAAATGGTTGCAAGTTCGGCTGCTAGTGCTAGAGCCACAACAGCCGTGTCCCTGGGTGCTCCTTCTTCATCAAGAAGGAACGCATCCCAAGAATCATCAACAATACCATCTGCATGATGGTCTTGATCTTGATTCATGAAGGGCGGCAAGATGGGTGGCAAGGGTTGAGAGCGCGGCCTTGACAATGTGCTGGTGTGTTCAACTCTCGTCAGAGGAGGGGGGTGAGCAATGCCAGGGCCGCCGCAGGACGTTAGTTGATGTCAAAAGGGTGGCACGGACATGAAAAATCAGGGATACCAGACTTACTTCCTGCCAAGTATGGCATCAGAGCTGGCAGTTTTTACTCAACCGATGTAGAGAATGACGCCGTGAAAGCTGGGGGAGGGGGAGGGGACAATTATCATGGTGAGAGGTTTTTTTTGGTGTGAAAAATGCAGTGGCAACAATCCGTAGGAATCGGTTTCGAAATTGAGAACGATGTTGATGCAGGTAATCCCAAAGGGAAGTACCAACATGTCTTCATTTATTATTTCCTCGAGGGTGAGTATTCGATCGTCGTCATTCAGCAACGTTGAAAAGGCGGCGGTGCTAGAGTGGGCATTGCTCGGTTTGGGGATGAATAGAGAATGTACCGCCGGACAGCTCATGATTATGTGAACTAACATGGCAAGGCTCAGTACCTAAACGTTGTTCACAATTGGGGGGGGAGGAAAAGTATCAGTACATCGCGATCGACCTGTCGCATGTTAACCCTTTTAATTTCTCGCTCGATAAAGTCTAAGAGGTCGATAACGTCGACAAATTCCATTCGCACCACCACCATCACTCCTACGACTACTCACCCCACCCAATCTGAAATCCGTAACGGGATCGTCCTGCTGGAAACCCAATCAATCTACCCAGTATTGATGCGGCAGGGGCGGCAGTCCCCTTTCGTCGATCATCGTGTCAATATGACCAGGACAGTCGTCGTCACTATAGACCGCTGCAGAGGAGGCGGATGCATACCCCCCCCTTTCATACGGCATGATTGTTGATCCCGATTATTTTTGTCGCATTACGAATATCGGGATGTAATGCAACACAAAAACACCGCAGGAGAATTTGTTGCGGTAGCATCATATACCCACACCGGCCCGAAAGAGGAAGCACATGGAAAATGATGGTAATGGGGCGCAGAGCGACGGAATGAGAATTGATAGGACACACCCCCGTTCAAAGAAACCCAAAAGGGGGACTGGAGTTCATGACGATAGCGAACGAATGAATTGACTCTTAACTCACCGGCATGTGTAGGACCCCGCCCTCTGCGCCGCCGTACTCTCGTAATTTCTGCTGAGCCTCAATCCTGGTCGGCAGTGCGTGTGTAGCAACTGTCGGAACATTAAGACCTGACTTGCGGTGGTCTTGTCGGGTAGGGTGTTCCCGAGTCCAACAGTACGAGATAGTGACTTGGCAAAGGACCAGCCCCCAGCATGGATGGGCAAAACCTTGACGGATGCCAACGATCCCCCCGCGGTGGCCATGACCGCAGAGACGTTGGCATTGATCGCCTGGGTGGCCGTGGACGACGACGCGAGGATGTTTGACGTTAGGTCGGAGAGGATGGGGAAGGAGGACAAGGACAACGACGAGCCGCTCCCTCTTCCGTCAATGGACGACGACGACGAAGACGACGCCCCACCGTCGACGCCGACGCCGATTGTCCCTGCGCGGCTCGAATATTGGAAGGTGGTAGCGATGGAACCAGCCATTGTCGTCTCCGTCTCCCCCTATCGACGGCGTGGCGTCTTTGTTCGCGGTGGCAGTGGGATTGGCCGAGGAGCGGGCGAGCACAAGTAGCACCAATTAACATGTAAAATAAGCAAGTTTATAGAATCTGTAGATCAAATTAATTTTT
>JALLPB010001038.1:0-11592 GCA_036939975.1 Cyclostephanos tholiformis | reverse complement strand
GAACTATCTTGAACACGGTCATTTCTCATCATTCTCTCGCTATTCCCTCAACCTCTCTCTCTCTCTCTCTCTCTCTCTCTCTCTTTTCACACAAAGAAAATTATTTTTGTGCGTTGGCGGTCTCAGCGAAATTGTCCCTAAACCGCCCTAACAACCACATGTATCCCAGCATTGCAAATGGGGTGTAGCCACAACATACCACCTGCGAATTCAACTTCAATGAGTCGGTGGAGGAAAGAGGCAAGATCACCTAATGAATGATGCTATGTTTAGCCCACGAGGCAACCTGATATTCGATATTATGCCCATAGTTCAGTAACATGGTTTTCGGCAGTAGGAAAACAACGATGACGAGGGCGAAGACCATGCTCGAAATGTGCGAATTGCACGACATGCTGCGCCTAGGGGAGGAGATGACACCTGTGCCCCGCTCTTCGTCTGGCCGTAATGAGGACGACGACAACGACGACAACGGTGGCTGCTTCTACATCGACTCGAGTCATAGTCCTGCTCTCGACGTCGACCGCGAGCCCGATGTCGCGACCGAGGCGGTGGTGCATCCTCCCGAGGAGGCGCAAAAAGTTTGTTCCAAGGGAGTGTTCGAGACCTCGCTACGACGCTCGAAGTCAGCGGAGTCGCTGATAACGCCACATCGACTACGGGTGATCGACCTTTCTCACGACATGATTCATTCGAAAGTTGACAATGAGGAAAGAACAAACGAGGATCCAATATTACACGAGGAGCAAGGTTACAATGCTTGCGTTGAGCAATATGGGGATGAATCATTCATTCCTTTGAATGATTTGGTACTCTCTCCACAAGTGAGCAAGACGAGCCAAAGTCAGCTGACCAACTCAAATCACTCCATAGATGTTATCCCTCCCCGCCAATCAACATCGTTTGGTAAGCCCCTGCGCTCCAATCTCAAAGGCTCCAGCAATAGTCTTGGCTGCCTCGTCGACGGCAGCCAACGAGACGGCTCCACCAAAAATCCGGGGATAAGACGCAACGTTTCGTTCTCCTCCATCGAGATACGATCGTACGCCATAACCCTGGGAGACGCGCCAACCGTCAGTGGTCCGCCGATCTCGCTCGATTGGGAGTACTATCCGACAGAAACGAAGGAGTGCACGGTCGACGCATACGAGGGTGAGGTTAACAATGCGGGTGCATTCCCACATCAAGACCACGACGACGACCTCCCGAGATCACGACAGCGACGGGAGAGGCACGGGCTCTGGATATCGCCCATAGATCGTCAGTATCTGCTAATGCGCGAATGGGGCTACAGTCGGAGGGAGATCGAGGGGGCGATGAAGGAGGCGCGACGGGCGTCGCAGCGCAGGGCGCGGACGGCGAGGAAGTCGGGACTTGAACCGTTAGAGGAGGCGTTGGAGAAGGCGATGAAGAAAGTTGCCTCGTTGGGTCGATCCCTAAAAATGCGACCGTAGATGTAGATCACCACAAATTAATGAGATGGCCAGGGTTTGCATTGGAAGGCGATTAGTTAGCGAACTCGGTTAAGTCGTATCATCGACCTGTTGTTGTATCACAGAATAACTTGAAATTTTGTCACTTTCTTCGAGGTAGACAATTCGATGCATAGGAAAGCAAAGGGTTAGCGAAGGATAGAGTTAGTTTTGGGGTTAGGTTTCGATATCATTAGTCCGGGCATGACAACCTACTAGGCTAGGTACTCAATGCACGCAGGAAGCGCAAATGAGAGATGTTGTAAAATCTCTAGAGAGATATACAAGACAAATGTACTAAAGTAATTATCACTCCATTTCAGGGGATGCCCTCTCTATCTCTCCCTTTCTCTAAACCAACAGTCCACCATTGCGAAACCAGTGCTCGATCACATCGTATGCATAACCATCCTTGATCGCCCACCAGATCTCCCTCGGGGTGAAAGGGACCTCGATGATCTCGCCATCGCCGCCGAAGACGTCGAATACCCCCGTCGACGAGGAGAATAGGGCGTTGGCGGCATACCCATCGCGTATGGAACGAAACAATTCCTGCGGCGATAGCGCCGGCGAGTGATGGACGACAACGCCGGCGACGTCATCGACATCCCCGACCAGGAGGCCGCCGTTGCGAAATGCGTGCGATGCCACGTCGCCGACGTACCCGTCCCGTATCGCCCACCAAATCTCATGCATGGCGAACGGCGTACCCCCTCCCCCTCCCCCTCCCCCTCCCCCCCCGACGAACGCATCGTGTGGGAGTTGGAATGCATGGACGAACGCGATCGCGTACAGGGCCGCGAACGCGAGGTATGCCGGCCTCAACGGCGCGCGCATCGCCCCGAAGGTGGTGGTGGACGCGGCGTCGGCGAGTGTCTCAAGCTCCTCCCGTCGTCGATCCCAGAATGTTCTGTTTGTTGTTGTTTGTTGTTGTTGTGATTGTGGTTGTTGTCGTTGTTGGGAGGGGTAGAGAAGACGCGAGATGAGTTTAAGACGAGTCGGACTTGATATTGTTATTCTTCTCCTCCTCCTCACTCTATAAAAAATACCATTATTATCCACTCACCCGACCCCCCTCCCCGTACCTTTCTCGATCTTCTCCCTCAATTTGGCGACTACCTCGCCAACAACGACCACGTCCTCGCACATCTCGGCGCCGCTCGCCGTGCCCGCGGCGCATCCGGACTGGACGTGGAAGATCTCGCGGAGGTACATCTCAGCATCGTCGATCGAGCACGTGTCCGACATGGCGCAGGACGATGCCGACGCTAGCAGCTGGGGGTAGCAATAATACGACGACGACTCGGGAGAGGATGACATCGACGAATGAAGCACCGTCATCTGTCGTTGTCGTCGTCGCTGATTTGTCGTCGTAAATGAGGACAACGATGGCGACGACGGTGCGAATCCCGAGGCATTATGATGATGACGACAGGCGGGGACGACGACGAGGAGGAGGCAGTAGGCCAATGCGATTCGTTGGACTCGTGGACTCATCGTACGACAATAACTTCTTTATTTTTGCTTTTTAATATGTTATCAATTTTTTATATAATAAATTATATTTTGTGCAGCATGATGCATGATGCATGACATTATTGTTCCTAGTAGTTGTTGGGTGGATTTCTCTCCAGAGTGTATGATGATGGGCCAGATATCTTCTCTTTTGATGGCAAACAGCTGCGATCTTCTCCCCCTAATCTCTCGCTAAAGAACATGATAATAATAGGTATATGCCTGGAAATATTGGCGAACCTATCTAAAATAGTAAAAAGAAGGAGTACAATATTGCTAAAATATCTTTGGTCTGTCGTTGCATGTTTGAGGTGTTGGTAGTGCGTGCCAACAAAAAAATCTCTCTCTCTGAACTATTTTGTACGATACTGCCGCCGTCACAAATCAATCCATTATTATATATTATTTGCCGAGCCTCTAGTATTATTGATAATTGTCACCTCTCGATCACACAACTTCTTGCTAATAACTCTACATTGAAAACCACCAAGAATGCCGACCGGCAAGGGGTCCAAGCTCCTGCGATACATTGAGCATCGACTGCGCGTCTCCCTCGCCGACGGACGCACCGTCGTCGGCACCTTCCTCGCGTTCGACAAGCACCTGAATCTAGTATTGGTCGATGCCGAGGAGTATCGCAATGCCAGGAAATCGTCCACGAAGAGTGGCGGCGGATCGGCGATCATCGAGGAGCGCGTCGAGAAGCGCAGTCTAGGATTGATCATACTCAGGGGGGAGAACGTGGTCAGCGTGGCCGTGGACGGACCGCCCCCGCCATCGTCCAAGTCGGCGACGGGCGGCGTCGGCGGACCTGGAGTGGCGCGCGGCGTGGGCAGGGGCAGCCTGCCCATACCGCCGTCCCAGGTCCCGCCCCCGTTCGGCGTCGGGGGGGGAATGGGAGCGCCGATGGGATTGGGCGCCGCTCCCGTGCACGGCGTGGGAGGGGGGGGCATGATGGGAGGGGGCATGATGCCACCTCCACCGCCCCCGATGCCCCCGGGCATGATGATGGGGGGGGGCATGCCACCTCCTCCCATGGGGGGGGGGGGGATGGGACGGGGCATGCCACCCCCGGGAATGGGAAGGGGGGGAGGTCCAGTCTATTGACATATGTATGCATATATATATACCTATATATACACACACACGCACACACACGTGCAGTCGAGAGTATGTTGGAAACTGAATTCTTCGCGGGCGAGGGTGGATTTGGGGTGTGGCGGGGATTAGGTTTGGAACAACGGGGAGGGGGGGATAGGGGTTGAAGGGGGAAATGGGGGGGATGGCGGGTGGGCGGAACGGGGGGGGGGCGAGCGAGGAGATTCCTCCTTTCGAAGGGAACAGGATGAAGAGGCGGCATTCTTCTCGCGTCTCGATAGAAATTCGCTACAGAATACATTTTCATTTTATCGTTCTTGGAGGGTACTCCTAAGGAGGGAGGGGGGGGGGCTACCACCGAGAACGCGAAAACGCGGACAGGGTGGCAGCTCGTCCCCTTCATTCCAGTAAGGTAAACAAAAACGAGTAAGCATTTTATCAAGTCACAAACACATACATGGCACACAAACGGGTAAGTAACAAGGTATAGTAGTAGGCATAGATCGGACTGAATGAGTTACGAAAGTGCTGCATGGCTACATGATTGAAGGGGCGCACCTCAGAAAAGGAGTTTTATGGATAGATGTTCTTAACGTCTGGGATGAATCGAAATCTCTCATTGGTATGACAACATGAACCATAGTACGAAATGACCTCGTGTTTTGTAATAGCTGTGATGAGATTTTGAGATTTATTTTGTTCTTAGTTTCCATGGGGTGGGCGAAAATACGCTGTTGCATTCATTCGTGATGACCTATCGAGAACCTCTTCGCCCCATATATTTCGATACAATCACATGCATCCCATTCCTATCTAGGAATGTCAAGACCACGTACAGCGACGATTTCGAGCACCTGTGAAAATAAACCACGTCACTCATCAACGTCTGGTCCAACTTGAAGAGAAAATTGCTTCATTTTTCAGTGGGGAGGAAAACTCGCTTTTCTTCTAGGTAGTTGTTGCTAGAAATCTGTTGCTAAAATTCTCATTTGAAGGTCCAATCTTAGGAGTTGAAGGTTCGATGGGAACACCTATTCTGGCTTGCAATTGGGTAATTAATCTATTTGCCACCAAAGCCTATGACTCGTTTTCAGTCTATAATCGAAAAAATACTGAACAATCTAGGTGACATCAAAATTAAGTTAATTGATATTATGGTTGCCATTGCCCGATACATGTTCAGGAACGAAAAAAACTAACGATTTACCATGGTTGACAGTGTGCATCAGATAGCTCTTCCCCCCCCCCCCCACCCCACGTTGCCCAGCACTACAGTTGAAATCTTCATCGGGATGTTTTACGGACCCCCCAATGTTGTTTGCATTTTTTCATACAATGTAGGAATCGCCAGCAAGATCATACCTTTACTGTGATCCCAAACAGCCAATCAGGGGAGGGGGGTGCGGGGGATGGAGTCTTCCTTGCCCAATCTCCATTCTCCTACTTCACGTACTCCCAATTGTGAACCATCATCTTCGAGACGCACTGTAACGCATGACGTTGCAATTCTGGATTGTCATGTTCGATCAATGCCATCGCGAGGTCCTTCGCGCCGAGCCTTTTCGCTATAGCCCTACCGTTGGGATAATGACGACAGAATTCGCCGAGGTCGAAACATGCTATCGCCGCCACGTCCTCATCTTTGCTCGAGACCAAGGAGATGAGTATCTTGATCAAATCGAAGTTACCGTCCTTCCCCTCCATCATCTTCGCGTTCTCCTTGAAGAAGGCGTCGGTGTGAGTGGATCCCCACTGAAGCTGTCCGGTCTCTACCTCGTTCTGGTATACCTCCCACCTCGTCATCTCCTTGAAGTTGTCGACTAGCAGCCTCTCAAGGGCGTTGACGTCGTCGACGACGTCGGGGTCGGTAAATTGCCTCTCGCGTAGGAGTCCGATCGCTTTCATCAGGCCGCACGCGATCATCTCGCCGAGGAAGACCTTCGAGTCGACACGGGGCGCGTCCGGCTCGGGATTGATGTCCGCGGAGCACGTGGCGAGGTTCCGAAGCGCCGCGAGCGCCACCCTCACGATCTTCTCGCGCGGCGCCGACGATACCAGCTCGACGAGCGCCGCGACGGGCACCCCGTCCTTCGCGAAGTCGGCGCGTACGTCCGCGAAGTTGTTGAGCTCGTACGTGAGACACCAAAGGCAGAAGGCGAGCTCATACAGCTGCTGCACGGGGGAGTTCGCACTTCTCGGCACGGACGATGCGGTGGACGCCGAGCCGCCGGAAGAAGAAGAAGAAGAAGAAGAAGAAGAAGAAGAAGACTCCCTCCGAACGCCACCGCGCTGACGAAGCTGACGGGAGAGGTACTTTATACCTCCGGATGCCGCGAAGATCTGCCTTCCCTCCGTGGCTCCCATGAGCGTCATGATGGCGGGTACCGTCGTGCCGACGGTGGTGGCATTCGTGCTCTTGAGCTGCGATATGAGCCACGCGGTCAAGGCCTCGAGGGGCTGCGTCGAGCACGGTAATGGAGGGTGGGCATGGTTGTTTCGGGAAGTATGAAAAAAAAAAAGACACGGGGGGAGTGGGGGCGAGAATCGCGGAGAGAGGATTTCTCATGAGATGTAATTTGGAATACCCCTGATACAGCACATCCTTCCCTCACCTCGATGACCGACGGATAGGACGGTGCCCTCGTCGATGATTTGACCGCCTTCGCGTCCGTCGACTTGCCCTCCTGCACTCGCTGACTCGGACACGCCACGAGCAATACCTGCGCTAGGCAAAGGGCGCTACTCCTCTGTGCATATGCGTCTCCCCTGCCCTTGCTAACGACGCGAAGCAGGCTCTTCCACTGCTCGATGATGTCGCCGTTTTTGCCGGGATAGAAGACGTTGGATATCGAAACGCCGTTCTCGGACGCCCACGGCGAGGTAAGCGCTACGAGTATAGCGTGTAACTTGGCAATGGCATAGTGAGTCACGACGCCCAAAGGATCAGCATCGAGGGCATCGAGGCTGCGATTCTCGTTGCACTCCTCGCCTACGCCCAAGCGCGCGACGTGTCCGACGACATTGAACGACGCCTCAGCGAGTAGCTTGAGCAACACCCGAACGTACATGGTCGCATCGCGGGGATCGCCGAGGGTATACTCGATGGGATTCGTCTCCGCCATGCGCAGCAATGCCGTCTCCTGGGGGGTGAGGCGGAGCGACGAGAGGGGGTCCCATTGTATGTGTCTAAAGGCCAGTGCCACGGGAGAGGGGGGGATGGCGACGAGGGCGGCCACCATGATGATTCTTACGATTTTTTTTTTTTTTGAAGCGAATCGAGATGGACCCTCTCGTACGATACCTAACTATGATGTTGTATATACGGTACGATAAACCCTCCTTCCCTGGGGGGAGAGAGGCTGGCGACGTGATTTCTTCCGACCGTTGAGTCCACTCGTTGCAATTCATGAAGGAATTAGTACAACATGGTTTAGGCCCACGCTCTTTTCCTGTAAAAGAGAGATCATTGACAGAGTATTAGAGGGGTTTTCGTACGTAAATATTTACGTACCTACATGGAGGAGGGTTACTTCTTCGATAAGAAACAACTTTACGGGTGCACAGAGTAAAAATGAGGAAAGAAGGAAGGGGCGGGCGGAGGGTTGAAACACGTACTGAGGGGATGGAGCTCGGATGATAGACAAGATGGAGAGGATGGAGGCTACCTTGCAATGTATTATGTAGATCATGCCACACCGACTTCACTTCTCTAGAGTGCTTTGCCAGATGATGTTGTATTGACATTGAATGCCTGCAAATGGCAATTAGGGGTATCTGTTTTGTATGACAACAATTTGCTCCTTACATGCTATGATAGTCTCTTCGGTTATAGTAAATTTTAATGCCATGATGTCGAATGGGGTGTTATAATATGCTCTGTGATAACTCTATTGTATGTTAATGACTAACATACACGAGATGAGTTTGTAGTATTGCATCTTCCGTTCATTTTACGGGAGAGAAAAGAAATGACTGTTAATAACATTCTCTCTGGAGATTGAACTATTCCCCGATAGCGCGATGTCATCCGATCCAAAATCGACGCCCCACATCCCCCTACCCTCCCTCCCCCTATCCCATCTTTCTCTTCGATTCGAATAATAATACCTCTCTCGACATTATTTATCAAGCGTGATCATCGCCCTCAATCGATCTCTGGAGCAATATCATCAAACCGAGGGCAGCGGTGCTAACGACGCCCGTCGTTACGGCGTCGGTATCCTCATAAGCCTCCATCAACAGCTCGACGAATGCCACCCACATCATGGCCCCGCCCGCGAAACCCAAACCCACGGGCAATAGAGGCAGGAAGGAGTGAACGAACATGAACGCCGGCACCGCCATCAACGGCTGCGGCAACGACGTCGCCACGCACCATAGTGCCGCGGTGGCCTTCGATACCTTCCGCGGCAGGAGCACGATGGCCACGGCCAATCCCTCCGGTACGTTATGAACCGCGAGACTCGCGGATATGAACATCCCGAGCTCGTGCCCTCGTTCGCCCCCGAAACTAACCCCTATGCCCACTCCCTCGCTAAAGGAATGCAACGTCATGACGAATACGATGAGAATTATCCTGCGAGTATCGGCGCCGGATAGCGTACCGAGCTTCACGTCCTCGTGTCCCTCGAGGAAATGCTTGGTGCCGAGGATGAATAGGAGGCCGAGTATGCCTCCCAATCCGGTACGTACCGTCGCCGATATGTCCGATGAATCGTCGACGTCGTCGAAGGTACAACCCTCGGCGAAGAGGGAGTAGCTAGCCGCGCACATCATCCCCGCCGCGATGGCGTTCGATACGCCTATCCAATATTCCTTCATTTTCGTCACGAAGCACAATGGCAACACGCCGAGGCCGGTGGACACGGCGCTGATCCAGCCGTAGTAGAAGACGGTATGCAACGTCGGCCTATCGTTGTTGTTCCGGTCGCGATTCTGTGGCGCGACGAACCAAGAACATCGCGGGTGAAGTACGATCGTGATGACGAGCAACGCGACTAGGATGGCGCGCGATCTCCTCTCCGAATGCTTAGATTCTTCGGCATCCCCCCCCTCGACGAACGTGATTTTCGATTCCCCACCCCCTCCACGCGATCGTTCGATCGTAGACGTAATCTCCTCGTTCGACCTCTCCCCCCCCCCGATGGCGCCATTCTCGTTCTTCTTAGACGCGGAATCACGGGCCTTCGCCTGATTCCTCGTCACGACCATATTTTTCGTTTTATTGTAAGATTGAAGGGGGGGGGGGGGGGTTGCTTTTTTTTTTTTTAAGTATTTGCTTTCAAAATGGTGGCAAGGAAGAAGAGTTCTCCCAATGGCGTTATGGCCGGACCTGACTCGGAAGGAAGACGAAATTGAAAGCGCAATACCGCCGTATCTCTCTAATTAGATGCGACTGTCTCGGGGGTTGGCATAGTAACTTCTCGAACAACCGAGGCAGCAGCAGGGTTTGTATATCTATCGAATGATGCCCGAGAGTCCAATATAATATTCATACGATATGGGCTTCAGGGTTTGGATGATATTGTGGAAGTGCGATCGCCGCTTGCGTCTTGTTCGGTGTCGCGTCGGGCGTATGTAGTAGTAGTAGCTTGCAGCACCACCACCTCCCTCACTATCGTACCTCTCTAGAGAGGTAGAGATATTATTCCCTGAAGAAGCTCCACGTGAAACAACCCGGGGAGAGAAAAGGAAATTTCCGGAGGCGGGGAGGGGGGGGACTGCCGCTCCCCCCCCTTCTTTGCGCCCGCCCGCCAACCGTCAAACATGGTGTGCATTCGTGTTCATTCACACAACATTCACAACACACAACACGGACCCACCCACAGTAGTCTCTCACTCTCTCTTCACACACGAAAAAAGCAATAAATAAAAAATAAATGACAACAAACGAACGCACGAAGACAAAATAATATCAATGAATCAACGTCGATACGCACAAACGAATAAATTAAACAATACAAGCACTCGTCGAATAGAGTAAACCAAGTGTAATGGGGGACGATAACAGCAGCGACAGCGGCGGCGGAAGCGCCCTCGGTCCGTTGGGCATCAATCCCCTCCACTTCTCGGCGTCGTTGTTCGTCCTACTATTCCTCTTCGTCCTTTACCTTCTGTTGCCCCGCGGCTTGCGGGTCAAGTATTTCGGCAGCTATCCCAAGCGATATGCGTGGAGCGCCAGGAGTCGATCCGGCGGCGGAGGGAGGGGGGGCGCCGGTCGAAAGGCCACGATGACGCCGGGGGGGGGAGGCGGGGGGCGCGGGGGGGAGATGATGGGCGGCGGAGGAGGAAGAGGGATGGGGGACGCGTCGTACGAAGCCGGCAACAACGCCGCGAGACTGACGAATTACGGCGTCATGCAGACGCCGATGGCTCCATCCATCTCCTCGGCGTACGGCGATGGCAACAGGGGCAACGGCAACAAGTCCTCCGGCGTCGTCGCGGCCCAACAGGTCGGCGGAGGTCCGTCGTCGAACAACGTCGTCGGTGGCAACGACGACGTCGTCATCTCCGCGGCGATGCAGCAATTGCGCGATCCGGGCGTCCTCATCGTCGCGCACGGATCGCGGGGCAAGCCGAAGACTGTGCGTCTGATGCTCACCGAGACCGCCATCACGTGGAGGACAGAAATGAGGAAGAAGGTAGGCGCCGGTCCGAACAATGGCAAGGAGTTGAAATTGGGCAAGTTGCATCAGGTACCGCTCGGGCATATCATGTACGTCGACATCGGGAAGCAAACGACGGCGCTCCGCCGGGTAGAGAACGCGAGCGTGTCCGACGTCCTTTGCTTCTCCCTGCTTACGAAGGAGGGATCGCTCGATCTCGAGGCGAATAGTCCTCGCGAGCGCGATGCTCTCGTCCAGTGCTTCTCGTTGGTATTGGACGAGGTACACGCGCAGAATTGGAGGGATATATACAGGGGACCGAGCAGCGATATGCCGAGTTCGTTCGACGAGGGGGATGTCGGAGGCGGCGGCGGTGGAGGAAATTCCTAGATGGGGCGTCGAGGATGCGGGGATGAGTGAGATGTTGTGGAGTAATGACGAATATCGGGGTTTTGGGTGGTGTTTTTTTGTGGTATGATACTCATATTGCGTTTGTTGTGGATGTTGGTAACGATGGGATGTTATTCTCGCTTGTTGAGTGTGAAGATTTTATGTATATTGGATATTCAACACCCCAATTTTAATTATTAGTTTTACTATTAATTAAAAATAAATTCGCCAAGCGCTATGTTGGCAAATTCATGACCAATAAAAAAGATACGGGGGGATCGTGTTCGTCACGTCATTGCTGATCAGGGGTTCAATGGCTGTCGGATGATCAGATTTTCCCAATGCATGGTGGCCATCGGGCGATATCATGGTCACGTCACAACCCACAAAGAAGGGGTTGTGGGTTGTGGTTCTAGCAGCTACCGTAAAAACCGGGGATTAATAAACAGCTAATGTTCAAGGATGTGACAGCTAAATCGTTCGACAGTTTTTTCCCGCCAACCCCTGAGTGT
>JALLPB010001037.1:0-11563 GCA_036939975.1 Cyclostephanos tholiformis | reverse complement strand
TTGGCCGAGTCTTGAATAAAGGTCTGGGTAAATGATCCCTTTTCTTCAAGGACATCCAACGCTTGGGACAGCTGGTCATGGGTCAGGTCGATTCTTAAGATTGCGGCGCAAGCAGTCAACTCAGCATTGATAGTCATGTATGGGCTCTCAGGTTTGCCGAAGGCTGGCGGGTCCTCCGGACAATCCTCAGGCGCGTAGTGAGGTCCCTTGAGCTGTGCGCGGATCACATAGTCAAGTGGAACCCCGAGTCTGCCCCTGCACTTGGCGAGGTACATCTTCATTTGGGTGAAACAGGCCGCCGCCGTGGTCGGGGTCAATGTCATCGTGGGGGGCTCAGGCTCCTTGGATTTGTCAAGGCTGTCTTCCGAGGCCTTCTGGTCTTGTAGAGGCTTGATATCCTCCTTGAAGTTGATGTCAGTCAGTTCATCCACTCCATGGAGGGAGTCAAAGTCCGTGATTTGTCGGTCATCAAAGAGGGCGGTCGCTGCCCCCTCCCTGAAGGTAAAGACTCGCTGGAACATCGCGATGGTGTTGTTGCAAATGTTCGCGTCAAGATTGTTGCTGTGGTCAAGGGCCGGGTCCTCGTCATCACTTTAGTTCTCCTCGTCACTGAAGAGATCGAGGTCATCATCATCATCGTCATCCGCTGGAGGCGGTGGGGCTTCTTGGGCATCCAATGCGGCAACATGGCTGGAGCGTCTGGCCCTGATCTCTCTTGTCCGTGCCATTGGGATGATGAGAAAGGAAGGTGGTCGAGTAATTGGTTGAATCATGGTTGAGGTCTTTGCACTGGTTGCTTGCACTGGTCATAGCACTGGTTGTTTGCACTGGTCATCAAAAGCCGGCTAAGGTCACTGCAGCAGGCCAGCCGGGAAGAGGCTTCTGGGTCTGATAAACTAAATCAATACGCCTACGTTAAGGGGTAGATTCAATGGCCATGGCCACCAAAGTGACTCATGTGAGCCCGCAGCTATTCAGTCAAGATTAAGTAAATATTAGGGTCAAAAGTAATTGTGGGAGGTTCACCGAGCCATTATCCATGGTTCTCTTTGATGTTCACCTCTAAATCCACGGTTGAGTGTCAGGCCCATGCTGGGCACGTGCCCTCCGCAGAACATCATCGTATCTTCTACATACGAGAGACAGAATTGCTTCCACGGAGTCTCATAGTTTTCTCTATCCAGTTTATTCATGTTTCTCACTCCAAGGGCAGGAGAGTTACTCCCTCCCCATGGGCATATTTTCTCAGGTGACAGTCTATTCACCAAACACCACAAAAAAATGCTGCAAAGTGCATCACCATACCACTCGAGAGCAACTCAATCATACCACAAGTAATCCACACGATCAACAACCAGCAGGGTAAAACAGATTTCCCTAATACCTATAATTACAGAGCCATTGCAATTACACCACCAACCAGCACAACTGACCAAGCAATTGAGGACCAAGCACTATTCACGTGATCCCTCACATCAATATCCCTCAAAGGACTCAGCGAAATTGATATATACACAGCAATAGTTAATGGGGACAAAACAAACAACAGCCCTAGCATGATAGTCCAATAAATACTAAATGGGAGCTACACCACACCAGAAGGAACACAAGCAACATCACCACTAATAAAAATCAGCATGTCAGAAAGCAGAGGAATGTACAACCTCTTCACGGCCAAACACAGGGAACAAGCACTACTAGACTACATGACCCAAGTGCTAAAACTAATGCCACAATTGCTACACGGACACTAGAATTACTCAGGAGGGAAAATACTTGCAGACATATCTGCTGCAAAGCAATATGCATGGGAACCCCCTACAAGGAACCCAACTTTCCCCTTTCCCCCCACATACAACAGAGATACTGTGACCCTCGCAATATACCCACCCAGTAAATACAGCATCAATGACCCAACAGAATACACCAAATGAGGCAGAACACAGCATTTACAAGCTCCTTCTGGCCATATTACAACTGACAGACTGGATCGAAGCACTACAGGCAATGGTCAATTTACAATCAAGAGTAATTGCACAACTCCTACAAGACAGCAGAGCTACATCAGCGATGGCAAGCTCTCTACCATCACAAATTGAATCAGTCATATCAAGAGTAGACTCATCAATAACAACTGCAAGTGAGTTATGCAAAGCATATGTAGATGATATTGATGCAAGACTTCAGTTGCACATGCACAATACCCAACATGAAAACCAACATCAAATCAACAAAACAAACCTAGAATACACACAAAAATACAACACTCTATTTGCAAACATGGCCAAAATCGGAAACTGCTACAACGGAGTCTGCACAAGCTAAGGGAAATGCATTCATGGAGTAGGTAATGAGCTCCTCCTCCACAAGGCAATGGCAGCACGAATGACAAACCAAATTGAATTCATCATAAACCACATTGCCTCAAAACCTGACTATATTGACAGTGCCTCCCTATATGAAGAGTTCCAGGATAACCAAGAAAAATGGGCGGAGGTAGAAGTGGGCATATATGATGAATACATCCGTCGAGAGGCGACACTCTCACCTAAAAGCCAAAAACTAAAATGTGATCAAGAACAACACCATTACAAGGAGAATCACCAGGACAAGCAAATACACACACTGCACAGAGTGCTTCTACAACATCCATGAAAAATGCACAGTAATATTCAACAACAACACAATATGTTCATGATGCAGATGCACGCTACAAATCCAACAATCCAGCAACCACATGATGATACACCACACCAAATGCAATACACTCTCACCAAAGGAACTGGCCTTGAAGGAATACACTGAGACTGATTAGATGAAGCAATATGTAACACATGAAAAATGTCACTACCACACGATGCTGAATTCGAGACATGCTTTGAATGCAACCAGTACATTTGCCCCAGATGTGCAAGAACATAAGGCAAACAAATAATATGCATCAAATGCAGATGCAAGTCCCTCATGCAAAATTGCAGCAACAATAGCAAAAACAGCAGCACGTACTAAGAAAGCATTACTGATGAAGATGACGACTATGATGACAATGATAAGCTACACTGGATTATGAGACCCAATGGAGTCATCAACCGTGACATGACAGAAATATCTGAAACCGCAATGGACCAAGATGGGAAGCTCATGGATAACAAGATGAGCATCACAGAGTTAGACACCCATAAAGAGGGGTGGACAAAGGCAACCTCAAAGTGAACAGCCCCCAAACTGACTAAAGAGCCAGCAGCTACAGTCACCAACCTCCCTTGCCAAGAGACTGAGCCTAAATGGCTGAAGTAAAAGCACTAGACTAAATATAACAACAGATTACTATGCACAAAAGCATGGAAAAGGACGACAAAAGACACATGGCACCAAGCACAATTATACCACTATGATCAACCAACACAGAATGACAGAACAAACATACCACCAGCAGGAGACCAACTCCAGAAATGGCACCATAACAATGGATATATGTTAATCCCTGATTTGGAACAATGACCGTTTCTAAACGGGGACTCCCTTTTTTGGAATTTTTGAGTGTCTCTACCCATAACCATATGAGGGCTACCTATTTTGAAATGGGGACTGTGTTTTTGACCAGCCCTTGAGTCATACACAAAAGCTCCCTCTCACCAAAAATTTAGGCCAAATTTGGCCAATTCTCTCCCACCCCCCCACCCAACGCTGAGCCACTCACCTTCCACCCCCCATCTGATGCTGAGCCACTCACCCCTATCACCAAAAATTCAGGCTGAGGAGAAGCCCCTGTCACAAAAATTTATGCCTGCTCTCTCACCTCCTATCCCTTATCCAACAAGTTGGCCTCCCTTTCCAATGCATCGCAATTTGGGAGTGTGTCTTGATGTTGCAAGTCACCATCCTCACAACAATGAATTCTTTTTTCACTGCCTGGCATAGTATTCATTCACTCCCCGATTCAAAATAGGGTCCCTATATCAATTTTGCCAATTTGACATGACTAAGAGTGGTCGCAAGAGAGGGTACTCACCTGAACAATCAACGGGAAAGGAAACAGACCACCCTTTGAGTTGTGTCAGTGGTGACATCAGTGTCTCCCCAGGTGCAGGTTTGATGCCTCACCTTGCATGTGTAGATGACACTTTTAGCAAAGATTTGTTGGCGAGTCCTCAGATCAGTGACCAGGAGGAGTTGTTATTCATTGGTGAGGAGCCACCTAGTGAAGCCTGTTGTCAAACAAAGGAAATGCCAATAATGAGTCATGGCCCAATGATGAGGAAGCATTGACCGGAGATAGTGAGAGCAAGGATCCTGACCCATTCATTGATTGTAGTATTGAGGGGCTTGACGAGTTGGATGGCAGTTAGATCTGCCATGTGAATGTCTTCTACTTAAGAAGTGGTGTGCCAAGAAGGAGTACACATCCATATTCATGACAAAGACTAATTATGAAGAGTGGGTCAAATTTCTCTGCTCCCTTAAAGAAGGCGGAGACTGCAGGCAGGCCTTCTTAGCGGGCAACACAAATGCTTACATGTGGGCGAGGAAGTATCATGTATTTCCTGTTGGTGTCAAAAGTGCTGTTTTAGTACTTTGTCCAACAAAGTATGGGGCAATAGATGTAACTGCAATGGCGTTGTCCAGTCTCCAGCAGCCAAGCTATGCAGAGAGACTGTTTATTGACCTCTGGAGGATTCATAAAGAGGATCATTGCAAGGGCATTATGTTTTTCTTCCATGTGAGAGACATGCATGAATATGTGATGAGAGATGTCTGCAAGATGTTTACCGATGTGCACCCCCAATGCATTGGCATCTTAAATCATAGAAAGCCACATGCAGGTGTGAATAATATCATCACTGATGGGTCCCAATCAAATGCATCCCTATATTAAAATGGAGATCCCCAAATCAAAATGGGCATACCCAGATTGGAAACCAAAATAGGAATTCCTGTTTCGAATCAGGGATCTAATATGATCAGGTACCCATTTTGAAATGGGGATCCCCGAATTGAAAACCAAAATGGTTATCCCCATCCCAAAACAGGGATTGCAAATGGCCATGTACCCATTTTGAAATGGGAATCCCCAATTCGAAAACCAAAATGGGGATCCCCATTTAAAAATGGGGATTGCTAAGAAAAGGATCCCTGATTCAAGGGGATCACCATATCAAAATGGATCCTCATTTTGGAATTGGGCCAGCTCAGTCACTAACCCATTCTGAAATGGGGGCCATTCCAATTTGGGACTTTGGGCAATGACTCCACAATTTGGAATCATTCTAATTGGGGGTCCCCACTTCAAAATGGGAATCTCCATATGGTTATGGGTAGGGATACTTGAAAATTCCAAAATGGGGAGTCCCCATTTAGAGATGGTTATTGTGCCAAATCGGGGATTAACATATATGATTTGGTTTCCAAAACATTAGAGGATCCAGTATAGATAGTGGACTAGAGATAGCAAGCGAGATAAATAATATGATAAACATAGGCACTGACATCCAGGGACTTTCCGAAATGAACAGACCTTGGACCCACACAAACAAATGGAAATATGACTTTATGATGGAGTTGATATTCCAACAAGCCCGCACAATATATGTGTCTTCCCCAATGGACCAACTAACCAAATACCAGCCAGGAGGAAGCTTACTATCAATTACAGGATATAATGTTGGCAGAATAAACAAAACAGGACAGGATCCAATGGGTCAATTTGCCTGGTCAATGATGAGAGGAAAGCACGATGAGGGAATCCTAATTATAGTAGCGTACCGGGTATGCCAAGACCAAAATAGCAAAGCAGGGGCATTCACAGCCTATCAACAGCAATGCACTGCATTACATGCACAAGGACTGAAAAAGCCAAATCCCAGACAGCAAGTTCTAACCAACTTAGCACACTTAATCACAACAAAACACAATGAAGGTTTCCACCCCATGCTGATGATGGATGCAAACAGAGACACTCACCACCCCAACACGCCGGACTTAGGGCTTCGGGAGTTCATAGACACAACAAACCTAGTGAACATGTACTACAAAAATTCAAGGAGTCAACCAGGACTTTCATGTGGGGAACAAAGCGTCTAGATTACATATGGATAGACCCAACACTTGTCCCAGCAGTCAAAAGCATCGGGTACCTAGGTACTCACAAAGGTTTGGACACCGACCACGTCTATGCATTCATGGACCTAATTGACAGAATAGCACACCAGGAGATAGTACATCACCCAATTACAACACAATCCAGGGAATTTACTCTAACTTAATCAGACAAAGTTAAGACCTTTCTAGACAATTTAGTGAAAGCCTCATGAGAGGGCAATTTCAAAGACCGGGTCAATAAACTCATCCGATCCTTCCAACAACATGGACCAACCCCTGATAATATAAGGATACCAGCAAATATACAATACATTCATCGAATTGGCAGGTTCACATGCTCTCAAAGTGGCAAGATGCAAATTTGGATACAAACAATCCCCAGCACTCACCCAAAAAGGAGCAATGCTCCTCCTACACAAACACATTCTAGACTGTAAACACCAAAATAGCCCACTAATGCCATCAATAAAATGCCGTGCAATGCTATTGGGAATAGACCCAGAAATCACGCTGTCAAAGCCAAGTATACAGATAAGAAAAGAAGTAACGAAACTCCGACAAGAAATGTGAGAAACCCAAAAAACATGTAAAGAAAACAGGATTGAATGGCTGAACAAAATAGCCCAGGACCATGCATGGGCGGAGAACATCCCAGACTGGGAGACCAAAGTCAAACAAATGATCAGGGAAGCTCACGAGAGAGTTACCAACAAGAAACTTACAACAGCAACAAAAAGAATACACTGCCCACTCAACTCAATCCAAGTACCTACATATGAATGGTTCTATTCTAGACAACAAAATGAACTATACCAGAACGAACAAGGCAATTTCAAGGCCCACCCCCCCATCCATGGAGAGACATCCAACAAGTTCAAGAAACTCCACACCCTCAAGGTACTCCCCCAGGATGCAGTACAAGTAACAATAACAGTGAACAAGGATTGCATACAAATAACAGTATGCAAGGCAAGACCCGTCTTGTACAACACACATGGAAAAACATCACTAAACCCTCAGAAATGGAGAGATTACTACTGGAGCAAAACTGGCGGCACCTAAAACAGACAACAATTGAAGGTGGTACCAGCAACTCATACCCAATGCCCTTATTCAGGCAAATGATGGAAACAAATGCACACACAGATGCACTCCTCAAAGGCAAGTTTACGACAGAATACAAGGCCCCCCACCAATAGCAGCCTGGATTAAAGCAGTCACAAAAAATGACACAGAAAAATCACTACCAGTGGTGTTAGGCTCCTTATCTAAGGAGGAATTCCAACAAATGTTCCGACATAAGAAAGAAGGAGTCTCAAGCAACCCCCACAGTACAAACTACATGGTATGGAAGGCAGTGGCAAAAAATGACCACCTCTCAGTTTCTTATGTTCTCTGGTCAGCCTCCCATTCATCTACAGCTTTGCAAATACCAGATGGATGAATGTGATTGATGTCATGCTAGAGAAAAACCTGGCATGAGGAACATACACATGCTAAGAATAATAGGACTGGTGTGTCCTGAGTTTAGCACGGCACTCAGTTACTTTATTGGCCACCTAGGACAAAAGAATTTTGAGAAGACACACCCAACAGACAAACAACATGGATCACAATGCACTAAACAGTCAATAGATGCAGCCATCCTCAAATTACTTACTATGGAAACAGCACAAGCAGGCATGAGAACCATAGCCATGACTCAATATGACAAGAAAACTGTTTTGACTGGATATACTGACAAAACTCAAACATATATGCACAAAAAGCAGGAATATCAAAGGGCATACTCACAATGAGAACACTGGTTAAAGACAACATGCCATTAAAATGGACCTGGGAATCACCAAAGGTACATACCGCCAGATTGACAGTGAACCTACACTAGATTGGGAAATACAGGGGATCGCAGATACACATGTACTATACTTGATGTTGAGCAATGATGCAATCCAGGCCCACAAGTCATACACACCAGGACTAACCCTGGAAAGCACAGCAACAAATCACCCACCACAACATTACATATGTTGATGATGTCAATTTTGCCAATGGACATGTCTCAGCCAACCATGAATCAAAGGACCCAACACAAGAGGCCACGGAGAAGATGAACAAAAGTGCACAGGGTTGGAATGATGTCAACAACCTCACAGGGGGATCACTGGCATACCATAAAACAAAATGGCAGATGATATCTTGGGATGAAAAAGGATCCATAAGGAAACTACAACAAACATACACGACACATAAACTTTGCATCCAAGACTGGACAGGTGCGCCTACAGAAATAAGATTTGGCCCAACCAATGAACCAAACATAGGCCTTGGTTTCAACTTATGCTCAAGTGGGGACCAGCAACACCAACACAAACATACGTACAACTTGACCAGAACAATATGCAACAACATTACCATAGCAAACCTATTGGAGCAAGAAGCCTCCAAGACCATGTACCAGCGGTTAGTGCCCAAACTCCACTACCCACTCCACCTCACAAGTTTCATGCAAAAACAAGCTGATCAAATCAACACACTAGTCAGAATGATGTTCCTCCCACCAATGCAATTCAACCAACACCTCCCCAGTGCAGTACTATACAGGCCAGCATTGATGGGAGGGATGTAATTTCCCCAAATACCATACATACTCAAACAATTCAAATGGGATAAGACAGTAGCAAATGACATGCTAGTCACCCTCAACCACATACAACTGATCTCTGGACTTACCTCACCCATCTTACAATGTACAAACACTCCGATCTGATACATCGACAATAGTTTTTTACTATTGGTATGGGGATGCCTCTTAGAAATAAACGGCTCCATGTGGATAGAAAAAGGATGGAGTCCCCCTTTACAAAGAGAGGGCACATCACTAATGGAAAAATTCACCTGGATCCCTGGGATCACCACAAGCACCCTCAAGAAAGCCAACACCATCCAAATATATCTCAGGGTCATCACTATAGCAGATCTTACAAACCCAGAAGGCATTATAATCCCAGACAGAATGATGAATGGAGACTAGCAGGTGGGAAGCAATCTGCTCTCGCCACTAAGCCCCCGCCCACCAAAACCTTACTGGGCAGCTTTCCAAAAATGCATTAAATCAACTTTTTGTACACTAGCGCCACAATACCAACCCTCCCATTACATTGCTAGCCTTGACAAGCCCCTAGGACCATGGTACAAGGTCAAACAAAACATCTGGTACCCATGCTACAAATTGAAGACCAACCTTTATATCAGGCAACAAGAAGAAAGTGTTGTGTCAATACTCTCCCCATCAAAAATAAAAGGATAGTACAACACTACCCAAACAGCCCATGAGATCCAAATAGACAGCCACCCAACTGCGCGCCAGCAAGTTGGGTACAACATTTGGACACAACGACCCATGAACCTATCCCTCACTATAAGCAATGATATCCCACCACCAGGCCACCTCATCAACAACACTCTTACCAATCCATACATGGAAAACCTCATACTGGGAAGTGATGGATCACTCCACCTCCATGACCAAGTAGCAACAGCAGCATGGATCATATCAACAAACAACCAATCATTCCTGTGCGCAACTTTCTTGATGGAAAACATCAACTTGCACACATCACACCAGATTGATCTTGAGGAGATATTCCATGCACTACACCACCTAGACTACCACAACATGACCCCCAAAATGGTCGACCAGTGTTGCAACAACATGCAAGCAGTCAAAGACTCAAATGATCCAATACGGGACCCCAGTGGGATGCTAAAGGCGGTAGCAGATATAATACTTGCAATCCAACACCTCAAAAACAGACACCCATACAAATCAAGAATACAACATGTATACGGGCACCAGGACACAATGAAATGCAAAACCGACACCAATCACCAACCACCCCAGAACACAACACTAGATGATGTACTGATAAATATAGCCTGTAATGAAATTGCCACAACCACATTACAACTTGTCCTTAACAATAAAGGAGCCCTCCCTCCACTCTCACCAATACTGACTCCAACATATGAGGGATCACAAGCAATGCTCAAAATAGACAACACTTGGATCACTTCACATTATAAAGTCGAGCTCTACAAAGCATGGAGTACCAAACCAATGGAGGAATACCTAAATCAAAATACGACTGGGACACTAGAGTATTCAGGAGAGACATCTACTGGCCATCAATCAAAACCATAAGACAACAACTTTCACACACAAAACGAATGCAAACATGCAAAATAATCCACAGATGGCTCCCAGTTACACACATGAGGCACCATATCACAGGAGTTAATCAATGCCCTGGATGCAACTGTACAGATGAGACAATTGACCATTTTCTCCAGTGCCCCCACCCAACAATAATAGACCAGCGGCAGAGAGTGCTAGCACAAATGAAGATTAAAGGCATCACACTATGGATACCAAAGGACGTACTAAACGTAATAACACAAAAACTCACCAACCATATGGGACTAGGACAAGGAATAGATCAAAAATGTAATTCCAGATAAGCAAAGCAATTAAGCACCAGCAAAGGATTGGGATAAACATGATGGCACGTGGTCTCCTCACAAAACAGTGGAAGTACACAATACACCCTAGCCAACACCCCCAAGGGTCATGAACAAGCTCCAACACCTGATCTGGATGGAATGTTTTGAGCCACTTTGGGCCAACATGAACACATTACTCCATCGCACAGTCAATATGTGTACCCAAGACAATGGTGACAAACTAATGTCCACTATTACCTGGTACTGCACCGACCGCTACACAGTATTTGCCCACCAAGGTGTACACCTAGCAGATGACATTGACCCTCACTCACTCCTCACAATGCCATTGGAACAAAAGTGCGAGTGGATATGACATTTCAAGGCAGCACAGGATGCACACAGGAAGGAACAAGAGAAAACAACACAAAAGACCATCCCTGAATACATGATGCCTACCCCAACTCTTCCATGAGCTACATGCCAAAGGCACTTCACCACAGGACCCCCAGTGCACATCCCCATGACTACCCAACCTTAAAATCACCCGTCACCACCTCCACAGCTGCAACCAGTACATTCCATCTGGCCCACCTATGAACATGTGACATAATACCATATGACCACCATGACCTCCCAAACCTCAATAGACCCTTAGAGCTAATACCCAGCCATCAATATACAAGAATAGGCCCAACAGTGGTGGCCTTTGGCCACCACAACAATTTTGACACGCAAACTTGGGACACAGATGGGGTCATACAACCCCACCATGCCTTTGGAGTGCAATGTTAGTCATGGGATTAAGCCCCCAATAGTCAGCGATGACCCATAACATGTACTTAATAAATTCCATTTACACACACACACACACACACACACACACACACACACACACACACACAGACACACACACACACACACACACACACACACACACACACACACACACACACACACA
>JALLPB010001036.1:0-11595 GCA_036939975.1 Cyclostephanos tholiformis | reverse complement strand
CCTATGACCCCCCCCCATTGCTTCAATTGATCTTTTTTAATCCCCCCGCATCCCCCTCCACTCAAATTCATTCCCTACACCTCAACATCCTCCTCCTCCTCCTCCTCCTCCTCCTCATCATCATCATCATCATGCTCAGCATCCTTGTACTCCTCATCCTGGCATTACTCAAACTCTCTCTCCGCGGATGCACCTTGCTAGCTGCATATCCTTTGGCGTAATAGTCACCCGCTTTGCATGGATGGCGGCCAAGTTAATCCACTCAAACAAGTTGACTAGATAGGCTTCTGATGCTTCCTGGAGAGCAAGCATTGCCGTGCTCTGGAATTTTAAATCTTTATCCTGGCAGATCTGGAATGGGGCAATACCCACAGTGCCAACCCTTGATCATGTTGCCATTGGCATCAGCAAAATTGTCAAGTGTTATGCTGGGACAATCCCAGATGGAATTCAGAACAAGAGGTGGAAGTGATTCGGAGTACTCCTGATGGAGACCATCTCCATCAATATCACTTCCATCATCAGAGTCCTCCATAATTGGATTGTTGAGAGTAATAATAATGTCTAAGAGTGCGTTGGACAATGATAACATTCATGTTATTATGGGTGGAGGGAGTGGGGTTGTTGTGGTCGGCTCTAGCTTTTTTTGCCAGCGCCAAAAGGACTTCTACTGGCAACATGTAAATTTTCTGCCATCATACCAGTAGATGTCCTTTTGATGCGAGCAATTACAATGCCAGCAGATTTGGCGGGAGGACTTTTCTGATGAAAAAATTCGGAAAAAAACTTGGCGGGATCATAATTCAGATAGGCTAAAATTTGGCGGGAACAACTAATCTGATCGGAACCGGAACCGGAATCGGAAGAAATTGGGTCAAAAAAGGGTCTGAAATCAAAAATTCTTCGGAATTCTCCTGAAATTCTGCTCAGAATTCATAACCAAGCATGAGAAAGGATATCAGGAGATGAACTTTATGATAGATATGTCAAGTTGATAGAGGAAATTGAAGATGTTGAATTTGATTCAGATGGTGTCTGGCAGGAAATGCTCATGGGTTACAAAGGATCAAAGAAAGGTTTGACCGGATTGAGTCTGAGCAAAAATTGAAAGCTGATTGTCCAGAATTGAAAAAGTTTTGATATGGTTTCCCTGGGATCAATCAAGTACCAATCTACCCAGCAGAACAGCACATGTTGGGCAGATGAAAGGCCTATAAATCACCTTGCTGTGGAAGAAAGTCAACCAGGTAAGATCTTTTTTATCCTGTATTTCTAAAGATATAAATTGTGTTATCAACTTTTTTCACAGAATGTGCATGTGCAAGATATTGATGAAACTCTGCAAGTGATGAAGTTGATTTAGATGTTAGAGTCTTACTATCAAGTTGGCACACAAAATAACAAGAGGAATATGTTTGCTTTGGCTCTCTGGATGTGTGAACTATTTAGGATAAGGCAATAAGCCAACAAATTAATAAACAGTTATGTGATGGGATGGCTAAGGTAGCACTGTAGTAGTAAGAGGGACTGTCTCTACGTGGGAATTAGCATTCCCAGATAGGTACCAGGGTACCCAGCACACCCTTTCAGTACCTCAGACAAGTGCGCTAGTACGTGGGTGTCATTGGAAGGGCACCATCATGCTGCTGGGGCTGATGACATATGTGGTGCAATGAAACTTTTGGAGGTGGCTGGATGTCAGTTTGTAAATGCTCGGAGTGCATCCACAATAAATTTGGAGGTGAGAAACTTGAACATTTCTTGCAGTGGTGGGCGGCGCAATGGTGTTTGGTCCAGTAGTCTCCACAATTAGTGAGTCAAGGATTTCAATTATATTTGAAATAATTTTGGTGCTCACGGTCATGGAGCCACAAATAGCACATGTCAATGACCCTGGTTCTTCTGGGGAGGATGTTGTTAGTGACAATGCTGAGGGCAGTGCTATTGTTGTTCTGGATGGGGGTGGGTGGCTGCTGGTGTCCCATTTCCTTGAGAAGAGTGCAACAAGGGATGGCTTTGCAAGCATTGATGTATAGAGCGCCAAGTTTGGCTTTGGCAGTGGAGGTCATGATGGATTGATAATTTGGGAGGTGTTAAGGATGGTGCCATTGTTTGGTGCATCCTCGGCTCCATTGGAGAGGAAAAAGTGTCCTCCTGTATGACTCTGTGCTTTTGGCTCGCTAAGGTATGATGCATCACTGTGAATGTTAAGGATCATGTCACTCTTGGCATAGGTGAGGATTGTGTCAGGATGGGTGACAACATAGTCAAGGAGGTGTAAAGTACGGTACATTGTGTCCTCTGTGGGTTTGATTGGGCAAATGCGAGGGAGCTGAGAGCAACAAGGATGGTTGCATCAACTGCTCAACCATAATAGGGTGCCCACCACCTGTTGGATATACATTTTGTCATTGTTGGAGAGAGGGGCCAAGATATCAGCCAGGGTGGCATATTGGAATAGTGGTGGGTACATGGGTATTCTGTGAAGATGTGTTTGATGCTGTGGAGTAGTGGGTTTGTTGTGGGTGAAATGCTTCAATGTTTTGAGGATGTAGGATGGCATGCTGAGGTGGACATTTCTCTTGTTATAATCCCAGTAAAGAATGAGGCCGAGATAACATGTGCCTTCCCAGTTGGTGTTGCATAGGTAGTTTTGTTGGAGTACATGGAGGAGATGGTCAACATTGTCCTTGTTTAAGTATTTCATGCCAAAGTCATCAACAACAATGCTGAATGAGATCGGGTACCATGTGTATGTCCAGAATCTGGGAGGGAGTTTGCTTTGGCTGTATCCGGCAATCTTGAGGTGTTTTCGAGGAGTTCTTAGGCAATGATGCCAGCCTGGGGAAGGCCATACATTCCTCATCATACCTCACAGAAAATTTTGCCATTGGTGTCAACAATCACCTGTAGATTGAATTTATTGATTATGTCTTGGGGGAAAAGGTCAACATTCATGTGGAAATATTCATAACTGGACATGGTGTCATGTGGTAAAAATCCTTGAGGTCAATGGTCATGAATTTTGCATTGTTGGTGGATATGACACTATTAAGGAGGAACTTGACTGTGATCATGTCACCCTGGGGGTGCCACAATCATCAATCATCAGAGTAAATGATAAAGTTGCCTCCGTTGGTGATCCATGTGTAAAAGGGGTCCAATTTCCTGGAGCAGTAGTTGCATACAATACGTCCATGTGTGATGTCTTTACATTTATCCATGGGAATTTTGCTCTTTGGTTTGAAGACAATTGCTCTGGTGGTAGTGATAAGACATTGCATCTCTATGCTAAATGACTTCATCCAGGTGTCCTTGTATTTAGGATGCTTTATGAGGTGACAGTACTCAAGGAGATTGCCTGTTTCATCATCAAGGATGGCTGATGCTGTGTCATGACAGAATTTTGCTGGGTAGAGCTGAGTTGCTGCCTGTTGAGGGGTGAAAGGTGATTTCGTTGTGGCCATGTCCATCGAGTGAAGATGTAGTCTTGGGTGATGGTACCAGCTTATTTCTGATGAGTGTTGGCTGAGAGTGGTGAATTGTTGTTGTCTTGGGTCATATATGGCAATGTGGTTTTGGTTGAGAAATCTATGTCAAACAGCTTCTGGCAGGGATGTGATGGAGGTCCATCCAATCTTTGGGGTTCTTCACCCTTTAAGGTGGGGTGGGCCCTTGCTCCTTTGCCTGTTGGTGCTGAGTTGCTGCAATTTGCCTCAGCACTCTTTGAGCTGATGTGGCATTGGAGGCGGCAAGTGCTGGTGTGTGGAAGATGGTCGTGAGCTGATGGATGGCATCTTTGGTGATGCTGCTCTTGGGAATGATGCCGGCTATTGCATCCAAGAGTTGGTTGCTGCAAGAATGAGTGCTATGTCAGGGGCGATGGTAGACATCATGAGATACTCGTGTTTGGAGAACATGGTGTCACAGACATGGGTAGCATGGGTGTCGGAGATGTAAATTTCATGGCAGTGGTAGTGTTCATGAGAGTTGCTAATGTAGTAGCCCATGGCGGTGTGAGGTGCCTAGGTCTCACAGTTTGTGGGGTGGAGGTAAGTCTCAAAGCGGCACCCAAGTGGTGAGAATTGGTGAACATTGTAGCCATCGTGTTGGCCCCAGAGGTGGGCATAGGCTGAGACAGTGGGCATCATCCTAGAATGACATAGAAGGTTAAGCAGCTGACACCAGAGATGGAGAGGGAAGTCTTTGTCAACACCACGCAGTATGGCTACAAAATGCACTTTGAAAGTTTGGATGGCCTTCTCAGTGATATTGCATTGGTGGTTGTGTGGGGGCACAGCTGGTAAGTCATGTCATTGTTCCTTATGATGGTCGTAAAATCTTCTGAACTCTCATTGTCCAAGATGTGTTGCTTTGGTCAAATGCCACATTCATGTAGTAGGTTTAGCATGTGTTGGTATGCATGAATCATTTTGCCTGATGTTTGATCATGCATTGCTTTGACAAGGTTGCCATTACTGTCAAGGTCAACAAGGACCATAACATAGTGACTGCCTCGGCTTGATTTCTTGGGGAAACGCCCAGTTTAGTCTGTGTAAATCTTAAGGGTGGTTTTGTTGTCTCTGACATTGTACATTTTTTGTTGTGAGGGTGCATAAGTTTGCTATCATAAGTGTCAGGTTTGTCTGTGGGGTGTTTTTGTGCGGATTCCGGGCCATGAGGCATAATATTCATTCTTCACTGCTTTAAGCCTTGTGGGTTTGGTTGGAAATCCTGCTGCAGCATGGAGATATCATATCATTTTGGGTTGCATTTTAAGCTCTTAGACATTGGACATGGCTTCGCTGGGAGATGGGTGTGATGGGAGGAACTTGGTTTGCACTTGAGTGGTGAGGATTGTGTCATTGTTCATCATGTTGCTCACCACGGGCACAAGTGGGATGCACCAGAGGTTGTTGGGGAGAATGGAAATCAGCATGCCTGGCGGGGGATAGACAGACAGACAGGGAGAAATCTTGGCGTAGCCAGGATTGTGGCTCCGACATGGCAGGTTGGAGCAGCTAAGAAAGGGAAGGGTAGAGAATAGAAGTGAGTACAAGAGCTCACTTCTTTTAATTCATTTTATGATACAATGTCATGCATTTAGGGTCAAATTGACGTCTTCTCAACATGAATTAAAAGAAGTGAGCTGAGCGGAGAATGCCAAACGGCACAAGAGAGATGAGCCAGCAGGCAGCGGTCGGGCAAGGAGGGGGACGTGGTGGTGGTGGCGGCGGCAGGAGGCCACATAGATACTTCCCCCAAGGGAGGGAAGGAGGCGCCATGGTGGTGAGCAAGGCGTATGAGTTGCCTATTGCGGAAATTGCAAAGCACACCTTCAACACTGGCAAGAATAAATTTGCTGCACAGTTTACAGAGTCATGAAAAAGAGTGGCGGGATACATCCAGCGAGTGGGGATGGAAGAGAGCTACCTCATTGCGGAAACAATCATGATGGGAAGGGTGCAAATGATCGCGCTGCTACCCCCCGTCGACACAAATGCCCCAGATGAGGCGGACCTAGAGATCATTTGCATAGAAATAGTCAAATTCGTTGCAAAGAGGCGACAGAAACTCAAAGAATCCCTGAAGAAGGGATATGCCACAGTCTACAACCAGTGCTCGCAAGAGGTGCAAGATAAATTGAAGGTTACCAAGGATTGGGAGGTCATGAAGTTGGAGCAGTCATTGCACAAGCTAATCAGAAGAATCGAGAAAATTTGTGTGGGGTTTGATGTTTGATGACCATAAACAGTCGGTTTTCAACTTGGTACTATCCCTCAAGATGCTGTTCTTGTACTCTCAATCGGAAAGGGAGACCATGGAAGAATACACGAGGAACTTCCAAAACCTGTGGGACATGGTTGAGGTATTTGGTGGATTGCCGGGAATACAAGATGGGCTAGTGGCAGGAGAGCTGAGGAGAAGAACATCACTAATCCTTCCCCCACAGAGCTGAGCAAGGCAGAGGATGTCTCCATCGAGCAAGTCAAGGTGGCGATGCTGATCAGTGGAGCAAGTCATCAGCAATATGGGAAGCTGAAGGATGAGCTGGCAAATGATTATCTGCTGGGATTGGATCACTACCCAGATACGCTGGAGAAGGCAGCAAGGATCCTGGTGAACTACCAGAACATGAGAGCAAGCGCACCCTACAGAGCAAGTGGGAATGAGACAGGTGTCATGTTTCTACAGCGCGGAGGAAGAGGAGGTCGAGGCACAGGAAGAGGATGACAAGAAGGCCACAGAGCAAAGGCAGAGGCAAAGACTGGGTCAGGGGAATCCTCGGGAAGTGGTGGCAATGATGTCAGTACAATCAGAGGATGCACGGGGGGAGACACGTGCAAGACCCACAGTAAGGGCGAGTTGCACTGCTTCAATTGCGGCTCTCCAAGCCACTGGGCATATGAATGCCCCCATCTCAGTGGGGAACAGCAATCCCAGCTGCACATGAATCTGGAAGCACACAAAGAGACTGCTCAGGAGGCAGCCAAGGATGCACACCAGCTGCTGAATGTGATTTTTACACAGGGGGTGAGTTGCCCAACAGCAGGGTATACCTAGACGGGTGTTCAACCGTCACCACCTTCAAGAGTGACAAGTACCTGAGAGGGATCAAGACTGAGGCATGAGGAGTTCGAATCAACTGTAATGTGGGAGCAATCTCCACGAACAAGAGAGGAACCTAAGGGAACCTAAAGGTGTGGTACCTGCCCGATGGCATAGCCAACAACAGCTAGCAGGGGTACTATGTCATGCACATGCCAAAGGGACAGGTTTGGTTCTACAAGGATGAACAGGGGCTTCCCTACCTGGTACCTGGATCTTGAAGAATCAAGCAAGGTGCAGTGACACTATTGCAACTAGGACAAGGCCCTGACACGGGGGGGAACAAACCCAAACACAAAGGAGCATGGTGCACTCCAGATGTTGAAGGAGCAAGCGAGGGGGCTGTTGAGCATGCTCCCATTTGAGAATTGCCCACAACAAATGAAGATCGAGTTCATTTACTTCATGGCGCTATGGATGAATGCATTCCCAGTGAAGTCTGGGGTGTCTGACAAGATATCACTGCGTGAGTTGATGTTACACTGGCGCCTCAACTACAAGAAGCACTGTCCGGTGGAGCCAGGTACATACTGTGAGGTGCACGACAAACCCACCCCAACAAACGGGATGATGCCCCAAACACACAAGGTGATAGCGTTAGGACCTATAGGGAACCTACAGGGCAGCGTAAAGTTCTACTGCATCAACACGGGTCGAGTCCACAAACGTCGCTCCTTCACACAGATGCCGATGCTGGAGCATGTGATCCAACGAGTGAATGCAATTGGGAAGCGAGAGAAGCAGGGTCGTACATTTCGGTTTCTGAACCGACATGGTGAGCCATATGAATGGACTGACAAGGTGCCGGAGGATGACCCTGAATTCCAAGGGTTGTTAGATGAAACTGAGGACACGGCAGTGTATCCTGATATCAGTGCTGAGCTTCCAGGAGTGTTGCTCAAAGAACAACAACAAGATTTCCAGACACTCACGGACAAACCTGAGCCCGACTTCCGTGATTTAGCAGGAGATGCGCAATACAATGCCGGGATCAATGCAGACAAGGCTATTTGGTGTGCAAATCTAGAGAACACACCACCTAGACCAGCAGCGGTTGAAGCCGAGGACAATGAGCTTGTATATGAGCTAACATTTGACCTACCCAATGCGGGGCTGGCACCAATGGAGGGCAATCGCGTGATCATATTGGGTGAAGATAGGAATGACAACACGGCTGTCGTGATAGCTGCAGATGCTGAAGACACTCCCATCGATGGTTAACGTTATTTGACACAAGCTTGCAGGAGTGCGGTTGGCAACCAACCATACAACAAGTACACCCCACGCATCACCTTTCTACAGCTCGGAACAGTGCGAGCACACAGGAGTGTTCTCCAGGCAAATAGACTGGCAAGAATGCCAAAGGAAAAGCAATTGCTGGCGATGACAACTACAACATCAGAACCTTTTGTGGATGACGTGACACATTGGATGGATTGAGCCATGTGCACGACATCAGAAGAAGAGCTAGGAGTAATGGCATACATCCTGATGCAATATAACTTGAAACCCGAGTTGCGTAAATTTGGCACACAAGGGGAGAAAGCTGCGTTGAAGGAGATGACCCAGCTGCACATCATGGACATGTGGACCCCTATGGATGCAAGGAAGCTGTCGCGGGAGCAAAGGATGAGAGCACTATCCTTGCTGCTCTTCCTCAAGGAGAAACGTACCGGAGATGTCAAAGGAAGGGCATGCATTAATGGGGCACCTCAGCACACATACATCCCAAAAGATGATGCCGCATCTCCTACTGTATCAATGGAATTGATGTTCATTACCGCAACCATAGCAGCCAAGGAAGGAAGGAAGGTGAGGTGCTACGATGTACCCAGCACATTCATGAACACAAATGTGGACGAGGATGTCATAATGGTGCTCAAGGGAGAACTGGCGAACTTGATGACCCAGATTGCTCCTGAGGTGTACAGAAAATATGTGACAGTAGACAGGAAGGGGACACCAACCCTCTACGGGAAACTCCAGAAGGCGCTATACGGGCTAATAAGGGCAAGCCTGCTCTTTTACAGGAAGTTAAGAGAGGAATTCGAACAATATGGACTGGTGATCAATCCTTACAACCCGTGTGTGGCTAACCCAGAGACAAAATCTGGGAAGCAACTGACAGTGGTGTGGCACGTGGATGATCTCATGGCATCATGCAAGGACAATTTTGAACTGACAAAGTTCTCATGCTACGGAAGATATGCGGGCCAAGCCTGAGCATGCAATTGGGAAAGAAACATGACTACCTGGGGGTGGACATGGAATTCTGCGACAACGGAGCACTGGAGGTCTCTATGGTTAAATATCTCAAAAATGAGATCAACGAATTCCCGGAAGTGATCAGGGGGCGAGCGGCAACGCCGGCGCACGATAAGTTGTTTGTTGTCAGAGATGAGGAGGATGCAAGGAAGCTAAACAAGGAGCAGGCCTTGACATTCCACTGCACGGTAGCACAGTTGCTGTTCATGGCAACTGGAGCCAGATGAGATATTCAAACAGCGGTGGCATTCCTCATGACGAGAGTGAAAAGCCCGGACGAAGACGATTGGGGCAAGTTAAAACACGTACTGAAGTATCTCAACGGAACAAAGTATTTGAAACTAAGATTAACCATGGATAACCTATCGATGTTAAAGTGGTATGTGGATGGGTCACACAATGTACACTGGGAGGACTGCAGAGGGCACGGGGGAGCAGTGTTCTCATTGGGATGAGGGGTGACCTCAAGTTATTTGAGGAAGCTGAAGTTGAACACGAGGAGCTTGACTGAAACAGAACTGGTGATGGCAGACATGTTTATGCCTGAGATCTTATGGTCTCTACATTTCATTCAAGCGCAGGGATACAAGACGGAATGTGTGGGACTGTACCAAGACAATATCAGCACTCAGCTGCTCATAAAGAACGGTAAGATGTCAAGAAGTGTAAAGAGGACCAAGAAGGTAAAAGCTAAGTTCTTCTTCATCAAGGACAGGGTAGATGATGGAGAAATAAAGGTGATCAACTGCCCGACTGAGGAGATGTGGGCAGATATAATGACTAAGCCACTCCAGGGGACAGCATTCAGGGTGATGAGAGCTGAACTGATGAATTGTGATGTGAATTATGAGGACCCGCCAGAGGAAGAAATAACACAGCCCATTCGTGTCCGGAAGATGGTGTCAAGGAAGAGGGTCATCATGACTCCCTCCAAGACACCACAGGAGCGTGTTGAGGAGAATGGAAATCAGCATGTCTGGTGGGGGACAGACAGACAGACAGGGAGAAATCTTGACGTAGACAGGATTGTAGCTCTGACATGGCAGGTTGGAGCAGCTAAGAAAGGGAAGGGTAGAGAATAGAAATGAGCACGAGAGCTCACTTCTTTTAATTCATTTAACAATACAATGTCATGCATTTAGCGTCAAATTGACATCTTTTCAACAGAGGTTGTTAGTGCTGGGTTGGCACCATCCATGGAGGACTGCTGCATGCAAAACGGTGATGTTGGTGTTGTTTTGGTCATAGACATAGACTTAATTTTTGTCAAAAATGGTGGTTTAGTTTGCCACTGCAAACTTGACTGTGCTGATGAGGGATGTCTTGTCAATACCTGGTGTGATGTGTATGTTGTGTGCTAGTGCTCATACTCCCAAGGCCAACTGTTTGATTCCTGATGCACTCTCAATGCTGCCATTGGGGTCCGGAGAAAGTTTTTTGAGTCACGTTTGGTGCCAATGCTGGATGTGGCGCCATTGTCTGCTGTGGCAGATGGGATTGTGCCATCTAGGATGCCATGTTGTAGGGTGTCGCTATCATGGAGGTACATCATGGCTATGTTGTTCATGTGCTCAGAATTTGCAATGGCGGTCAGTTGGGTGGGCATAAGAAAATATTGTGTCTCTTCTGAGTTAGGGAGAGTGGCAAGGTTAGCCTTAGCAAACTGTCTGTTCTCGAGTTGTTGTTACCAACAGAGATGGGAAAAAGGTAGACTCATGATTTTAAGTTTAGAATGTTGAAAAAAAAAGTCAGGGGATCTTGAGTTGAAGATTTTTGCAGAAAAAAGTCAGAGGAGCTTGAGTTGAGGATTTTGGAAAAAAGTCAGAGGAGCTTAAGCTTAGTATTTTCAAAAAAAAGTCAGAGGATTAGTTTGGGTGGCAAAGTTTTAAGTTAAGTAAGGTAAGTTAGTGGCACAAAAATGTAAGTTAGCTAAGTTAGGGTGATTTAACATGAAAGTACTAATATGAAGCAATGGACTGTTTGCTGCATGTATTGTCTTCATTGACCAAGTCATCCATTGTAAATTCTTCAGGCATGTACTCCCCATGCTGGTCAGCATCAACAATCCGCTCCAGGTTCCAGCATTTCACTGCCTCAAGAGAATTTTCTTTCTTCCATGATCCCACCTTGCATCTAGGTATTCAGCTGCTACCCAGCCATCATCTATGTAAACATTCTGGACAATAGAGGCAAGCACAGCAAGGCATTCATATTTCCTTTCCCCTAGTCTTGTTTGCCTAGGCGATGAAATATACCCAGATAGACCAAAAAGCGCTCACAACCAACTTTGACAAGATGTCTAGATGACTCCCTTTGAGCAATAACCCAAAGGGTTGGAAACTACTTGCCGTGGTCACTAAATAATCGAACCAGGCCAATGCAGCCTCAGATATTGATGTAGTCAAAAAGATTATGACCTGATGGAAGATGGAAGACCTTTTCCTCTTGCCTCCACAGTACCAACCATAATCTGACCCGACTCTCTAGTCAGGCATCTAGCAGTCAACTCCTTCAGTTTTGGTAGACATTATTTCTGCTGCTTAAAATGCTCAAATGCCTCTAGTTCTTCCTTTGCTTTACTATAATTTGTATTATCATGCAGGGGGATGTCATCATCCTCATCATCACAGCTCGAGTTGTTATTGGAGGACAATACATGATAGCAGTGACATGAGCCCAACAGTTCACTGTAACTTGTGTAACATTTGTTACACCTTAGGC
>JALLPB010001035.1:0-11598 GCA_036939975.1 Cyclostephanos tholiformis | reverse complement strand
GGTGATCTGTCTGTCCCTCGTCCGACTCTCCAAGCATCTTCAAGTCCACTGCGTTCTGACCAACAACGGTGAATGCAGGATTGAAGCATGTGAGCTGCATCCTCACCCTGCCGGTGCAATTCCTTTTTGTTGGAGACGTTTGGAGCCTCTGAAAAACATATCCCCGGCCCGCTTTATTGCCCTCTTTACCATTGAGATGGGAGGAGCAGTAGAGGGAGTCGGAGTGGTGACAACAGAGGTCAGGACAACCAAATAGTTCTGCTGTGGATGATTGCTTGTGTTGCTGTTCCGGAGGAAATTTATAGCAGGAAGGGTATTGTCAACAATACTCACCACCTCCCAACCAATTTTTTGGCAGCCATCGCTCTTGCATAGGTCATTGGCCTCATCATAATTTATCCACAAGAGTGGAATTACCATTTTCAGGCCCCGACTGACATTGACATTCAAAGTCATTGTTGAATCCAAAAATGCATTGATTGCCACCAAGGACGTGCAATCCTGATGAAGCTTGGCAGTGAAGCAGCTGTTGATGTGATAATGCTCCCGCAGATTCCAATTTTCCAATGCCTAAAACAAGTACTCCATCCATGCCATCCTTCCGATCTCATTTGGCAATATGTCACCACCACTTGTCCTACCACTCTTATTGGCCTCCTCCAACCACTTCTTCTCCCGCTTGACTCCTGTTGCAATCTTCTGTTGGTTGTGTTCCATAAACACACATTGACAATCACAATCACACACAACATAGTTGAAACCACAAACTCCGGGCCAGTGATCCACCAAAGCCTCACCATCTGCTGCTTTCCGAACACACTCAAAGCACACATATCCCCTCTCATGCCCACAGCAGTTGTTCAGTGAGCAATAACAGCCATGGAAGGCTGACGCCGCAATGAACTTACCATCCCCACTTCCTGCCAATTCCTTCACATGGAGCTCACAATTTTAGGCATTGACGTCGGATTGTGACTTGATGGGCATTGTACTGATGTGTTGGCAGCAGGGGCAGCCTAGAGTGTAACAATGGTTACACAAGTTACAGTGAACTTCTGGGCTCATGTCACTCACCCCCAAGAATGAAGAATTAGCATGGATGGGGAAGAAAACTTCTGTGAGGAAAAAACAAACTCCAAGTTATCGATAATGACCTTTGTGATCAAACATCTGTGCCATGTAGTATATTCTGTCCGATTTGATGTAAAAATATCCTCGATGAAAAAAATTAGCTAGAAATAAAACATAATCTCTGACTGTGTCAAGCATATATTTGTTGATTGAATAGTCACAAAGTTTCTCCATTGAGGTTATTATTGCTGTTATGTAAATTCTGTACATAGATTAACAGTTGATGCTAGTTTGCTATTGGAGAGGAGGGAAAGGAGAGAATATCAAAATTTCATGCTCTTGTGTACGAGTTCTTACGCAACTTCTCATCAAACACTGGTGGTTGCTTATATGTGTTTTCTCAGTAGTTACTTCTTCTGGAAGATAAAAGAGAGAAACTACTATATATTCGAGAAAGCACTTATCTAGAATTCATTTTCTGCTTCTATTCTATTAGAATGCAGTTTCTGCTTCTATATTCTATTAGAAGCAGCATCTACGTGGGAACATGTGGATTTTGTACCGAAGTATAAAATAGAAGCAGAAAATGAATTCTAATAGAATAGAAGCAGAAAATGCACTCTAATAGATTAGAAGCAGAAAATGAATTCTAATAGATTAGAAGCAGAAAATGAATTCTAATAGAGTAGAAGCAGAAATGGACTCGTAAGCTCATCATGCAAGAAAGGTTTCTTGTTCTTTTATCTCATGTGAGAACTTGCTCCTTCACTTTAAAGTGAGGGGCATGCATCATGACCTATCATGACAAGAGAGATATTTCACCTTCATCTCATATCCACAATATGCCAATATGTCGAATCCCTCAACCTCACTACCGAAATTGTAACAATTTACATCTTTTGTTACATATTTTGAGTCACGAATCACACACGCGAGATGGGACTTTAATGTGCCCTTTGCAATTTTCATATGCATTTGCAATTTTAATATTTCATCATAATATATTGTTCCTACGTTGAAGTTTGTAATTTTCATATGTATTTGCAATTCTTGTATGCATTTGCAATTTTAATTATTGGGAGTTCCAGTAATGCTGATTGAAATCAACAGCAGTGGGAATGAAAACAGTCAAATTGTTATTTTAGTGAGAATTCCTCTGCTCTCTTCTCTGGTTACTTCCATCCCACCACACTCCTTACATGGTAGGTGACAGTGTGGCCTGAATTTGTAAATACCCTCCTACCTAGAGTATTTTCTGCCCCGCCATTTTCAGCACAGAAAGTTTTGTGCATAGTAGAAGCACAGCTTATTCTCTTCATTGCTGCTCAATGAATCAATACTCTGCATCTGCCAATCAATTACCAAATTGTTGGATATTGAGCGATTACTGAGCCAAATTGAAGGGTGCCTTCATCACACCTTAATGAAGGTCTGTGCAAGTTGAATTCATTAAAGACCATCATAGTGGTATCCTCTATGGCCGCCTTGGAGTACCAGATTGCCGCTGATCTCACCTTTGTCATACTGGGCTTCCCATCATGGTGGTGACTTCTATGGCTGCCTTGGAGTACCAGATTGCCGGTGATCCCACCTTTGTCATACTGGGCTTCCCCACGATGGTGACTGGGACATTTGCCTCCATCACACCCCCGGCTACCCAGGCACGATTATGAAGGTGATCAGACTGGACAGTATTTCCATACCTACACAACAATCAAACAGAAACTGGGAAGAGGAGGGCCAGACTGATGATTGCTTGACCAATGGGGGAGAAAGTTTATGGAGATGCAGGTCATCTTGATGACATGCTAATGCTGCTGATGCGTAACTAGGAATTCTAATTTTTGATTACAATTTCTGTGACCCCCATCAAAAGCATAATTCTTTCTTTGGGACTTTTGAAAAAAGTGCACAAACATAATTGGGGGGGATCAAATTCAATGGTCCCCTCTCATACCCCTGAAATCTCTTTCCTTGTTTCTTCCATACCAACCTTGAAAAAAATTGTTTCTTGCACACATAGTAGCTTGTCATATTTGGGTGGCAATCAAGGTCAATGGTCCCCTCTCCCCCTGAAATCTCTTTCCTGGTTTCTTCTATGCCATCCCAGTAAAAAAGTTGTTTCGTGTGCATATAGTAGCTTGTAATACCATACAAACTCTAGAGGCACTCTTAATCCTATCTGATCTCATGCTTTAGGGATGATGGGATACTGAGAGAGTTTAGAGCGCCAAATGCTGGTATTGGTATTGGTTATTACTATTTTCTCTAGAGATGTTAGAGGTAGTAGCAGTTTCAGCTCTGTTGCAGCTACTCTCGACAATAAGGGTTGCATCAAGTCCAGCTGCCCAATCAGGTTAAAAATTCTTAGTCTCGAGACTACATCAAAAGGGCAAATTTCTGCCAAAATTACATGAAGGCCTTTTTTGTACCAAGACTGCCTCAGGGTCAAGATTAGCTGATCAGTGAGGTGGACATTTTGGTTTTGAAACCTCGCATAAGGGGTTGGATTGGGTGGTGATCCGGCGTATTGCCGTAGTTGTAGAACAAAGCTAAAAAAGGGTAGTTCTAAAATTATGAGTGCAATGTGTTTTCAGTGCTACTCTCTGAAACACTACATTTTAAGGTCAGATCCATATTAGGAAATGACCTTTTAAGATCAAAACCATCTTAAGGATAAACCCCATTGTCTGTCTCAGTACCTACTAGAAGAGCACTTTAGTAAGGTACCAAGGCTCATAGTATGGCCTAAGCAAGAGATCTCACCAACCTAGCTTGACACTCCCTCCTGAGCGCTGTACTACTCACAGGAGTGCAGAGAATGGAACAGGGTACACAGTGTGTTATGGATATGAAAGAGCCCTCCCAGGGCCCTGTGTCCCACACTTCACCAGACAATCAATATCTTCCAAAGAAATTCAAATGGAACCTGAACCAAGCCCTTAGTGAAAATATCACCTAACTGCTCAACAGAGTCTATCTTGAGAAGCTTAATTTCCCATGTGTGAGTTTCTCCATGGAACCAAATTGTTTTGCTGGCATAGTATTTGCTCCAAGGTGTAAATTGTGGTGGTGTTGTTGCCAGCACTAATGCATCTGACTTGTCTTCATGGACTAAGAGATTTATAGTAGTCTCTCCGATAGGGAGATTAACTGAACTAGTCAGTAAAGTCACCATATCAATGATCGGAAAAAGTTCTCTGCAACAGGCAGCCAATGCTATGATTTTGACCTCCATTGTAGAAAGAACTGTTTCCATCTGCAGTTTTGATTGCCAAAGAATTGGAACATCAGTGAATGTTATGACAAATCCAGTGTGACTCTTCACACAAGAAGGATCTGTGGGCTTCTCATCCCCATACATTCCTCCAAAGTCAGAATTCGGATATGCATAAATTTTGCAGAGCTCTGTGGATGGATTCATTACCATTCCTCAATCAGGCGTCTGCTTGAGATATCGGCCAATGTGTTTCAATGAGAATTTGAGCAGAACATATACCTGGTGCATCAATTAACGGCATAGGCAATGTTGGGGCGAGTGTGGCCGGACAAATAGAGCAGCATTCTAACAACGCTGCTATACCTGAATCCGCCATGAGCTTCCTCCCCATTTGCATCTTTTACTATAGGTTTTGCTTCAGCTGGAGTGTATTTCTCTTTAGCACACCCATCATCCAAGCCAAGTGCCTCAATGACTCATTTGATCAATCCAGTCTGCTTCATCTCCAGTAAGCCAGTTGGTGCATCGTGATCCAGGGTTACTCCCAGGAAACTTGCGGCATCATCTTTCTTCTCAAGGTAAACACCTAACTTGCAAAGCACCATAGTGAGTGGTATCTCTCTCGACCAGAATATCATATCATCAACATTAAACACACAGATTACATCTGGTCCAATGAACAAGCATGGGTCAAACTTCAATTGTTCTAATCCACACTCCTCGAGTTTTAAAATGATGTACTTCCAGAAAGCTCTAGGACTCTGATGCAGCCCATAAAGTGTCTTTTTGAGTTTAAGGCACATCTTCTTCCCATTCTTTCCATACTTGGCAAATCCCATTGGCATGTCGATGTATACATTTTTGTTCTCCTCAAGATCCACATGCAGAAAAGCACAGGTAACATCACCCTGCAGTGATTTCAAACCAAGTAGGACTTCAAGGACAAACATCAAGTGAATTGTGGTCCATTGCACCACAGGGGCATAGGTCTCAAAGAAATCAATCCCTTCCAGCTGCTGATCTTCTTGAGCACAGAGCCTGGCTTTGAATTTCTTAATCAACCCATCTGGATATTGCTTGTACTTGAATGCCCAAGTAGAATTAATAACAACATTCATGTCTTCTTCCCATTCAATTACATTCCATGCCTTGATTGATTCCAAAGTGAACATTTCGATTTCCATGGTGTTCCAGTAGTCATCAGCAAACTTCCCCCATGTCACCTTGTGCCATCCAGGGTTGTCTTCCTTGCTAGCAGCAGAATGTGCCCTCAAAAACAAAAAACAAGGGATGGACATATTGAACCATCAACTCCTCTGCAATCCCATTGTACCTGCAATCGTTTGCTGCCAGGGTTATGTACTTTGACAATGGACTATTGATAAGGTCAGAGATTGAAGGAAGACTGTCCTCAAGTGACATCAACTGTAGAGCCCAATCTTTACTGGATTGAAGACTCCGGCGTTATTGTTTGTATTTCAGTCTTTTCTTCTTCTTTGACATTGTTTGAGCATAAGGAGGCATCTTCAAAATGTAAGAGCAAATATGTCTCTGTTGAGTTGTTCCATAGCCCGAAGCCATTTCAGCTCACAGAAATTAACACTTTTCATTCTGCCATCCTCTCCACAAAGTCATCATGCTGGAGGATACTGCCATGCAGCACCACAAGTCAATTGGCCAATTGTCAGAGCAGGAGGTATAAACACTCCCTCAGGAGCATGGACAGTATTGTCTCCCTCAGGAACGATAGTCGGGCCAGCTCCCTCATGTGCTAAATTTGGAGCAGGAGGAGGAGCAGGAATATGAAAAAAACCATCATCATTGTCATCATTCTCCCTCTGGTTCTGAATGCTGACTGTCAACAGAAGAAACCACACTATCATTGTTGGAGATGGGAGCTCCCTCAGGAACAAAATTCTCAGCAGGAGTGGGTATAACAGGAGTAGGACCCATTTGTTCTCAAGTCTCCTTATGCTGTCCATGCATGAGATCTTCATTGCAATGGCATTGCTGAAGTAGATCTTCCTTCCCGTGATGTCAGAATTCTTCATCAAGCCAGACTTCATGCAGTGGAGGAGTTTTGTATACCAGCATTCCTTTGGAATCAAATTCGTTTTCGACGTAGAGTTCACAGTTTCACTTGAACAGCCCATCACAGATACTATTGATCACCATGTCATTGTCACCATTGCGAATCACCATCTCAAAAAAATTGTCAAAAATGACATGGAATTGCGGAGAAATGTAACCGGTGGACAAATGGCACACATTTGCCACAAAAGACAAATGCTCATCAGAGAGATGTCATCCAACCCTTGATCTGTCCAATGCAGGGAGGCATGCACCATAAAACTCCAAGCCATGTACATAATCGTCTGAATTGCATGCTCAGCTTGAGCATTCTGGTGTTGTGCCCTGACTTTTGAGAACGACAGAGTTTGCCACTTGTCTAAGCATTCCTGACAATATTCCTCTGCAGAGAAAATTCCATTATTGCCATGGTAGTATTTCACTTTGGCATAAGCCATATCCCCAAGCCACTGCTCAAAATGAGACTTTCCCATCACCATCTCATTGGCGCCAAGCAAAACTTGGTTCTCCACCAAAATGAGATTGGAAGCAGCATCATTGTAAATTGTGCCACCCTGAAAACAACAACCACAGATTCACAGCCATAACCTTCAGGCAATCGACTGGGAGTCTTGCAAATAAACTGATCTGTCGAAATGAAGTCACCAACCTCATATTGGTGGCAACTGAGTGATCCCTCTCATTTGGGATGAGTTGTACTCCATTTGACATTGGGAGAGTGCTTCCAAGCCCAAGCAAGAAGGCATGACTGGCAAAGTGGCATGACACAGTTGTGGGCAGAAGGAAATTTGGTCTCTATAATTGGTGGCAGCACAGTGTGCTGACTCAAAGGCTCCTCATAAGTCCATTCCTTCATAAGTTCTTGTACTTGATGCATATTGATGCCAAGTTTCCAGTGTCACAATAAAAGTTCCCTCTGAGGGGATGTCAAATTGTCATTTGCTGAATCACCAACACAGGGGAAACAGGGAAAGCAGTTTGATTCTGCATTGTCAACAATGGATGAGACAGAACTGTCAATCTCCCCAAAGAAGTCCAAGGCAGAAAGGCAAGCCTGGCACAATCCAGACCACATGATGGGCCCAAGCCCATGTTTAGCCTTCTCTGACATATATGAATCATGAACAACTGGCAAATTGGCATGATTGCATATGATATCAATATGAATGCTGGAGGTATGTAGCTTTATCTGAACGCTCTGACCGTAAACCTCAGAAAAACCCCCATGCATCTGATGGTAGGTCTGAGGGGAAAAGAGACAAACATCTGTCAGTGGGAGATGGTAAGATATACATGGGAGAAACATGGGATTACCATTGGTGTCCGTGAACTTGTGCACTGTAGTACCGATTCCAATAACCTTGTTGACTTTGGTGACATCCCCCACAGGAATATCACACTCTACATAGTCAACAAAGTCACTGCAAAATGGAGTTAACCCAAACAAAGCACCTGTGTCCCAAATAAGGTTGAGCGTGGGCAGGTCAAGACTCCCACCAGACATTGAACGATTTTCAAATGTCCCCCAAAGAGCAGATGTTCTTCTCATGGTCAACCGACCAAAATTGTGACAGGAGCCTCGAGAGCTGAAGAAAATGCACATCAGATCTCAAGAATCCGCCCAAGATGGAACTTGAAATTCCACCAAACGGTTCAACACCGCTACTCCACTGTGAATTATGCCAGGATATGAAGAATGACTGGGCACACTCACATCCTTTCATCTAATGTAAATGCTTTGTTACGTGTGGAGACAGGAACAAACTCCCATCTTACCATGGAGGATGAGAGCGGGCATGGGTTCGACACCAAACAACCAAAGCGTAGGGCAAGGCACGGTGCCACCAATGACAAGCACTTTTTTGATTAGCTCGATGGTAGCAGTGATGGGTTATGCCAATCTGTATAATTGTGAATATATATATAATATGAAGCAAACCAATGGGTTTGTCAATAGGTAGACAAAACATAGACTGACTGGAAACCAAGCAAGCATAAAGATATAGAAACCCCAATCGAAGAAGCTATGTCCCGCTATTTTAACAGTCCCTCGAAGTCCGAACGGAAGGCTGCAGATGCTCTATCATCAGTTTCAGTCTTATAATGACTAATCAATCCACTGAGTTGTCCTTCAGGCTTAAGGCATGCCAGCAGTAGGGGCACTAGAGGCAGGAGTTGGAATTTTCTCCATAGAAGACATGAGTTGAAGGAAGTTTGAAAGCAGATTGATTACGAGACCATTTGCCATGGTACCCAGATGTATGGGTTTCATTCCATCCGCAGGACTTGCAATTCATCATCCAAGAACCATTTCTCTTCTCAACTCCATCAGCTGAAGATTTATTTGAACTAGGGTTTGTGGGTCCACTGCCCCACTTGTCCCATCTGTTTGGACAATCACCACACCGACCCCCCCCATGGCCACCATGACCACTGCTACCAGGACCACCACCACTACTACCACCACGTCCGTCCTTGACGGTTTTAGCATGGGCCTCTTTGACAGTTTCTGAACCTCAGCAAGAGTAGTGGAGCTGTCCCGCCTTCCTGTGACTGCCCTCATCTGACGCACTTTCAATGTAGTTGCCAGAAGCTTATGGATGTCATGAAATTCAACCATCAAGCAATGAGTGAATCCCTCAAGAATAAACCCTATGGTTTCGTGAGGGAGAGCATCAACCTCTACTAAATGGGCACATACCGCATTGAGCTGCTCCGCACAAATTCGAACATCCTCATTTGTTACCTTAGCAAGTCCCCCCTGAGCGAATTGTTTAAGGTACTTCTGCAATGACATAATGACCATGTTACTCATAGTGAACATCTCATCCATAGCAATTTTCAAGAATGTGATTCCTCCCTGCTCATACTCAAGGAGAGAGTCATATGTCTCATCAATCCGTTTTCCACTTCACTAGATTTACATCACAAGAGTTGGTAAGGAACTCTTTAACCCAATCCATGCTCATCAAATCGTTGTCATCTGCACACCAGTCAAAAGTGTCCCTCTGCTAGGTACACACATGCACGAGAGAAACTTGGGACCAGTGCTTAGTCAAATCAATACATTGACTTTTCCTGTCCCCCCAGCGATCATTGACACAAATGGCATTGGGATCAATCCAAAAAGGAATAAGGAAAGGCTCAAGCATATCAAACGCCTCCAAACATTTATAAAAAAGCATCAGCTTATCCAAGTTGCCCACATATTTGGATTAAATATCCTTATATTTGTAGGACAGCTCTCTATCTGCATTTTTCATGTGGAAATGTTTGCCACACCAAAGAGGTCAGGGAGAGCAAAAGTGGCCTCTGCATGGTGCCAACTATAGTCACGCAAACCTTGAGCTCCACGTTTATCTTTAGGGCAGACATCCGTGTGGAGATTACCTGACGAGAATACTGCATGGTTTCATCAAAATAGTTGCATGTAGCCACGACTGTACGAGCCGTGCTGACAGAAATTCCTCCAGAAATCCCTCCTCCAACAATGGAAGGGACACAGCCCACACTGGCAGCAGCGGCAGAGACAAGGGATGCACCTCAGCCCCCACGAGCACTGAGACCAACACTGCCAGCTGCAAGGTCATCAAGAATGTCATCATTGTCTCCCCAGCCAGGGCCATCAAGACCCACACCTGCTTGAGGGTGAATATCTCTTGAAGAATCAGTAGAATCACCATCCATTTTGCGGGTCAGGTAATTAAACAAGAAACTATAAATGTCTTCACCACGATCAGTGCAAAATTTGGGTCAGGTGATAATTTTCAATGACCTAAAATGACCAACTTATGACCCAAAACGACCAAATAATGACCCTAAAATGACCAATGAGTCACTAGTGAATGACTCATGACCGGAGATGACCATCTTAAAAACAAGATGGTAGTCTTAAATAAAGATTGCCATCTGAAAATTAAGATGGTGGTCTCGAAATAAGATGCCATCTCAAATGAAGTCTTGGAACTCTCTTGGGACTCCAAAAGGTTACAAAACTTCCTTGGGACAAAAAAACAAGCAAAGTTCCAGAAGATTCAAGTGAAAACAGAAAAATAACCAAAACGTCATGCGACCTCAGCCACCCACTGCGCTCCGCTCTCTTTTTACTTGAATATGACGGAGGCAATGGTGCCCAATTGACCCCTTGTCTCTCACGCAATATTGGGCCAAAATGCACAAAATTGCAGGGGAGTATTCTACTGCTCCTAATACTGTACGCCATACGATAGCATGCTCTGCGGGACTATTTCCACAGAGAATGAGTGGTTGCGGTCGAAGAACTGTGTGTATGGCTATTTGCACTCTTGGTGAGTAGGTTGCTTCCTGGTACCATGTACATGTACTGGTGGTCTCGTAGCATCTTTCTATCAATGACCTTTTTCACAAAGAGCTTGATGGCTCTGACCTTTTTCACAAAGAGCTTGATGGCTTGGCAGAAGCTGGCTTTCTTGAGTTTGAACCCATTTTTTGGGTCCTCATTGTCGCTTTCATCTCAAGCAATCAAGGTGGGGAGGTTATCAGCCAAAACCTTGTGCCAGGCAGTTTTGTAGCTGCCTGCAAGAACATTCACAAGTTCAGAGAAAGTCTCCTCCCAGGACCAGTCCAACTTGGTTCCTGTGTGCATGAAATCATGCAGAGTTTTTTTGTAGAAAAACTCAAGGCCAAGCAAGCCACTGTCAATGTGGACTTCTGCCTTGCCTGCTCTCCCTGAGAATTTGTATTTCTTGGGAAACCTCATCTTGTCATCCCAGGTCCTCTCTAAGAGAAAAATGGGTTCCTTCTTGTGGATACTGGCCATCTTGGCCTGAAGTATCGATTGGTCTTTTGCTTTCTCTTGAAGAGGTAAAGCTGTAATTACACTACCTTGGCTGAGAGTGAGCACAAAAGTGGATTCAAAGAGATAAAACTAAGAATGAATAAATTGTGAACTTAGAGTAAATATGAAGACTATCTACAGTATAATCTGAAAAGAGATTCCCAGGGCAATGAGTGGTAGAAAATGCCTTACCACTTACTATGACTATCTATAGGTAGGAGCTCCTACATGCCTTGATCAGGGTCAGAGGTATGTATGGAGAGTACTTAATAGTACCGTAAAATAGCCAATTGGGGTCAATATACTAGCACTCTGGCTATCGTTCGGGCGGGGCACGCCAAAAATTACCACCCAGGGTGTTATTTTTGCCCATTTACCAGTTACTACATCCCCACAGTTC
>JALLPB010001034.1:0-11598 GCA_036939975.1 Cyclostephanos tholiformis | reverse complement strand
ATATTTAGATCAAAATAATACGATTCCTCTTACGCTACTTTCACACCTACGATATGTGGTACCTCTATAGTAGGTAGTATTTCTAAATAATAATAACAACCACGACAACAAGATGGCAGGATTCCAAATAAGTCCTACCGGCAATAACGACCGGGACGGTCCGCTGGAGCAGCCGCTGATAGATTGCGCCCACACGGCACCTCGCCTGTTGGATAGGGATGGCGCCTTTTCCCAATCGCGCGGACGATGGCGTGTTTCAAATTCCGATTCTCGGTCGCATACCCATGCAGGGTCGGCACGACAGCGTCGTACCATCGCTGCCAGTGTCGGAACTCTCGTCGGGGGAGAGGCCGGAGGCTCAACCTTTGAAGTTTTGCCACCTCGATCGGAACGCTCATCGAACCCTACTCGTCTGTCCTTCAGAAATCGACTGTGTTGCCGCTGTTACAAATCTAATAATGAGTTAGGCACCATCCCTAGGCGATGCTGGGATGATTGGTTTCGTGAGTCCCCATTGACATTTGAGATATTAGGTTGCAAATAACCAAATCTCACAAACATAGATTTTGTTTATTCGTATTCTTGTTTCTAGACACTCTTTCCTACACACCCACATGCGTTTTGATGTTCGGAATATTCATTGCATATTTTTTCACTATTGTAGTCTTCGCCGAAATGTATTTAACAATAAATAAAGTAGGTGCAGGCTATGTGAATAATGAAGGGGCTACGATCTCCAATGCGAACTACTGTGGGATGGATATTAATAATCACATGGAGGGTGAGTTCTATGGGACGCACTCGCGAGCATTACTCATAACTGCTCAGAAAATTGTCTCCTTGCTTCAGCATTATACTTCTCCCTCAGCACCATGGCAACGATTGGATATGGAACCTCAGACTATTATTTTGGCGATTGTTGGACGCCTTTTATCCTAGTACTTCTTCAAGTTTTTTCAGCGATAGTGTTTTCCTCACTCGCCGTTGGTCTGCTGTTCCAACGAATGTCACGGGGACAAAAAAGGGGACGCACAATTGTCTTCACTGATTTTGCTGTGATTCGAAAAGTCAGGGGAAGGTAGGATAAACAATACTACAAAAATCATCTCTTCACCTATTGAAAACCTCAAAACTCATGTTGTGATACTCCTGCGTAGGTGGTATTGGATGTTTCGAGTTGCGGAATTGAGAAAACATCACATCATCGGAGCCAAGATTCGAGTGTTTTGTGTGAGGCATGAGCGATGTCCTGTGTCCAGTAGTCAGGGTGGTGCGGATTTAGAAACTACATACTTTGTCTCGCATCCACTCTTTCTTCTGAATGGCAGCCGGTGTACAATGAGTAGATACGAAAGCGAGGAGGACCCGAGTTCACAGTGCTCGCTAGAACAAAATATTCTCATGGGACTTCCCCATGTTGTTGTTCATCGAATGGATTCTTTGAGTCCACTTGTGCCTCCACGCCCTGTGTGGTATGATGAAGAAGGAGTGCCGCATGGTCCTTGTGATGTTATTTCTGCAACCCTGACCGCAGAAGACAGAGCGGCAGGAGAGGGTACGATACTTTCCAGCCTCCTGATGGAGGATAGACAACCAGCACCGTCGTCGCAAATGCCACACGTCCCAGACGACGGAGGGACTGCAGTATTGCCGACTGAAGATGAAATTACTCGTTTCCTTCAAGATCGCCAAGCAGAGATCATTGTTTTTCTCGAGGGGACGTGCGAAGTAACCGGCATGGCATTGCAGGCACGGCATAGCTATCGTATTGAGGATATAGCATTTCACAAGACTTTCGCTCCATGCATCTTCCCTGCTAGGCCGAACGAAGCAGGTAGTCAGCTGAAGTGGTGGAATTCATTCACAAAATATATCCAAGGTTCAAATGGCAGCATCCAAAGAAACGCAGCACACGAGATCGATTTCAGTCAATATCATGGCTTAGTGCCGGCGCCAATTGATTCAATGTCATGTCCATTCATTCCTCCCTCTTCTTTGAGAAGCTCCGAGATACACTAACATCCAAATACTGAATTGTCTATTTTACAGTTTAATTTGAATGACGTGCCTCTCCCACTACCAACGCATCGTAGATTCGACTAACAATTATCAATGTTTGCTCGTATGTCATGAAAGTGAATGCAGCTGTTAGCACTGTCTGGAGCATCTTCGCATTCATTCCATGAAATAAGGCTCGAATGCCACCCGAGGAAAATTGTTTGCATAGGCAATCGTATGTTCCTTCGTGATAATCTGCCTTAGTAGCAACCGGTGACGAAGATGCCTCAACTGCTCTCGTTTGCAAACGTAATAGCGTCTGAGCCAGTTGCAAAGGGTACGTGAGAACCGTTGCCAGAGTTTTTGCCAAAGCCCCACAAACAAATGCTTCCAAAGGAGTCAGTGATGCTGCTTTCAAAGACACGGAGTTTCCTCCCCCTCCATACCTACTTTCGGTACTGCTGCCATATCTGCCCGAGAAATATCGATTTTCGCACCTCTTGAGCAATCTAACACGCAATTGTTCATAAGCAAAATGCTGAATTATTGGATTCGAAACGAGCAATAGAGATGTACGTGTACCATTCCACAACTGCGAAACACCTTCATTTTTTGCAATTTTATACATGACCTTCCATAGATTTTCCTGCCGTTGCGTTTCATCTACTTCCATGGCGCGCAAGCTAGCAACCCACAGAGGATTAGTGAGTACTACGTTGATACACCCAGAAAGTGTCGATGCAATGAGAGAATTCACCATGCTCGACGTGTTAGATATGCGGTGTAAAAGGTATGATATTGGTCCTCTGAAATTTAGCCGCTGGTTTCTGTGATTTTGCCGCAACGACGATAACCTTCTCCTGATAACTTGCAAGGAATAAAAATAAACCGCGTTGGATATCATCATAGTTGTCACCGTATGACTTGCGCCTCTGTACAACGATTTCTCCGCGTGCAAGCGAAGGAGACATTGCGCAATTGTTTCTCGTGGCTGAGCAGGAATAAAATCGGGTTCTTCTGCTGACCTGAGCGGCTCTGTATCACTATCGTGCGATGTGGCTCCTGTGCACACCACGTTGGATAATGAATTAAAGTTGGAAGAGTCGAAAAGTTGTGCATGTCCACGTGAATTGCCACTGGGGATTTCTTCGTTATCGCACCCAACTCCGTCGTAAGATAATGTTCCTAATGATGCAGCGTCTGAACTTTTGACGGATGGAACAAGCTCGAATGATCCAGTGGACGAATCAGGTGTGGCGTGATTAGTCTCGTATGGTATCACCTCCACCCGAGAATGCGCTTGCGTCGTATCGGTGACTACGTCCGTAACACGGATATCAAGTAACCCGCTTTCGGTGACCGTGGTTCGAAATGAGCTGCGCATCACGTTCGACGCATTGTCATCGGTTCTCTCTGGTCTGCATTCTACATGTCCCGCTCTTGCGGTAGTACCAAGCTCCACCCTCACGCGTTCCAGGGGATAAAAGAGCAATATCGCGAGGGCACTCCCCACGGATCCACCTATATTGAATATTAGCAAAGGAGCAAGGACGAAAAAAAAAAAGTTGAAATGAGGAGGGGTAAGAGAAATCCATCGATGTACAAGGCGGATGAGACGAGGAGCAAAGAACTAAATAAACTAAAATTAACGAACCGACGGCATGAATCGCGGGCGGGAGTTCGCGTCCATCGGCCGCTTCCAGAATAGCCGATGGCGTCGACGATATCGTCCCCGCGCCATCTCCCTCTAATACCGGCGCGGGCTCGGTACGTGTTGTAGACGAGGGTTGAGACGTCGCGCTCGCGTTCCTACCCCCATTTATTGCCGGTGCGGGGGTGGTGCTCGTCGACGATGATTGACAGTAAATTAGCGTTCGGGGTTGTGTGTCGTCGGGTGAGAGTATTAGGATGGAGGCGCTGTCTCGATGGGTAATAGACATTATTATTGCTTCGAATGCGACAAAGACTCCAATCGGAGGAAAATAATATCCATTATCCATGCAAATTGTGAATTGTGAATTCCGGCGGCGCGCTGGGGAAAGACGAGGCAATGTGAAGAGAGAAGAAGATATTAAGGTATGATGATGGAGTGAATGGCAAAAAATTAACAGCAGAGAATCTACATGCGTAGGTTTTGGTATCGTCTAGTCTGGGCTGTTTCAGTACTGTGTATGCAGATACTTGATAGTATGGCCCTTCTTGGGGGCCCTTCTGTTCAGTACTGTGTTGCAGTCAGAGTACAAACGTTCCCGCTCTAGAAAAGGCTAGACAATCCTTTTATAATTTATTATAGATTGTGTTTCACACATGATTAGTTTATTATCAAGTGTCTTTAATGATAGGTGGAATCCCTATCAGTGATGCATGCCATTGTATGGATGCACATGACATCGAAACAGTTTATCAGACCCAACTTGGTTGGGAACGATGTTGTTCTAACCGCTGAGTTTGCGACGATGAGTCGAACAGACGTTGATTGGTCTATGGTCGTGGCTCGCCGAGGCGAGCCAGTGACTGACCATGAGAGTCCCACAATGGGTGAAGCTACGGTCTTTCGAAGGGCCGGTAGTTGGACTACCCAAATACTATTATTAAGTTAATACTATTGCAAAAGTACGATTGAAAACATTGAATGCCTAGTGCCGTTACATCCGAGGGGATGCATATGCTTTGTTCGATCAACACGCCGTGCTCACGCATGATGGCGTTTCGTATCCAACCGACGGGTTGGGATACGATAAAACCATGAACATGGCTTCTTTACCGTGAAGCGCCTGCAGCTGACACTTCGATCGCGTCGAGTTGCTGGGCATAAACAAGGAGAGGATGCCATAGTGCCGTGCCTCATCATTCCTTAAAGGGTGTTGAGGCCCTATCTCGTCTACCTCTTTCGCAAAAGGGGCTACTTTCCAGCCTTCAATGGTAGCACTCGTTGAGCCTTTCTGTTGTAAATTTTGAACTAAAAGGGTGGAGTGTCTGACCAAGGAACTCATATATAAAATTTGGGTTGAACGGACATATCCAATGCTTAATTGTTCGATATGACACGAGTAAAGTAGATGGTGATTCCTGTGTGAATACTCCAGTGGTAATCCTCATTGAACAAATATTGTCCAAGAAATACAATTTTTGTAGCGATCTATATTGTGAGAAGGGGAATGTATAATTTTCCGAAGTTTTTCTGGGACATTCTTAAGATGGTGAAGGGTTCGTTCTCTTTTCGATCACAAAATCGAAGAACGTTATTGCTACCTCCCCGTTAGCTACCCTACTTTCAAGCCATCAATCATCAACACCATGCCTTTCAACGCTGCTCAACTCACTGCTTTCTGGACATCTCCAGATCAGATGGGGCTCTCAGCCCGCACTCGTATGCAGATGGCGTTGGAAGGATTGGTGACGCCCGCCGATTTCGAGGACTTCTCTGAAAAGTCGGATCTTGATGCTTTGGTCAAGCTCCTGTTAAAACCAGCCAAGGTCCGTCATGGAGCTGCTGGCAACTTGCGGGAAGTTGAGTCATATGCAATCCCTGCCAAGTCACAGATTCGGATCGATGGGGCCCGTAAGATGGTGCTCTACTACATTCTAGTAGGTCGTCCCATGGAAGCCGCTGACATGATGTGGCCGGTGATTAAGAACTTTGTTGAGCAGTGGAAAGCTCTGATGGAGAAGAAGAAGGCCGACATTGGCTCACCTCCTAAGCTTACCAAAGACAAACTTGTCTACAAATGGTTGGAGCAGTTAAATCAGTACCTGGCAGATGTGATTGGAGTTCGTAATGCCCCCTTCACTTATCTAACCCGGACTGAGGCTCAACCACCCGCAATTATGGCAGCCCGCATTGTTGATCAGCCCTACTCTGTTGATTATGAGTCGATTGAGCATGAGCTGAAATTTTGTGTGTGGCACGATCATACCCTAAGTAAATCGGACAACAGTGCGTTGTTCCAGATTATTGATCGTGCAGTTGCTGGACATGACGTGTCGGCAACCATAGCTCCATTCCGTCGCACTCATGACGGACGAGGAGCATACCTGGCCATTTTAACTCAACATGCTGGGAAGAGTGTGTGGGATCGGGTTGTCAGGGATGCAATGACGGTGCTACAAACAAGGACATGGAGCGGAACGACATCCGTTACGCTCCTTCAGCACACGTCGATGCAGCGCAAGGCATTTATTCAGCTGAGTGAAGCTGGTGAGCATGTACCAACTGAGTTGCCGAATGATCGTACTCGTGTCTCCTATCTTCTGGACTCGTTGAAGACGGATAATCCAAAGATGTTGGCTGGCACTGCTGCTGTTGAGCAGGATGAGCTAGGAAAGCGCGTTCACTTTGAGAATGCGGTGACATTCCTCCTACCATTTGACCCTGTCGTTGCTAAGAATGCGAAGGCCAAGGGATTGGGGGTGAATGTGTCGGGAACCGCTGCGGATACGCCTGCTAAAGGTGCTACCGTGGGCAAGACTGGCGTGGAACTACGTTGGCATGAGCCCCAGAAATTCAGCAGGCTGACGAAGGAGCAGAAGTTGGAATTGTCTGAGTGGAATAAGACCCAGCCGAAGAAGGAAGGTGGCAAGAAGCGCACATCCGAGAAATCAAAATCAAACAATGAGAAGTGGAAGAAGGCTCGTGTTGCATCCGTGTCGAAAGCTCACACTGAGTTAATGGAAGCAATGGCGGATTCTCACAGTGCAGATATGGCAGTCATGAATGCAAGGATTGCTGGAATGATTGCTGCTATACCTCCTGCTGCTGGCGTGGCGACGGGGAGGGTTGGTGCAACTGTTGGGTTCCATCCGGGCCTTCAGGGGCCGCCACCTTCATTTATCCCTGAGTCAATTGACGTCATGGCAGAACGCGCGAGGGTTGCTTCGGTGAATTTAAAAAATATCCTGAAGCCACCATTGAAGAAGCCGGCAGCCCCCTGAGGGCTCGGCAGTCCTCATCAGAATTGGCCATGACTTGATGAGGACAAAATGCCTTCACTCACATCTTCAGTGTGCGCTATCCGAGCTGCGATGATTGGAGGGGCAAGCGTTGGGTCGAATCATAGTCAATCCGTCACTGAGCTAGATAGTCATGCTAACATGGCTGTAGCTGGACGCGACTGCACGATCATCGCAAAGAGTGGCCATTATGCCAGTGTTACGCCATTTTCCGCAGACCTGCCTGTAATGGAGAGGGTTGAAATTGGTGACGTGGCAATTGCATACGACGATCCGTACTCACTAGAGACGTATCTGCTCGTGATGAGGAATGTCTTGTTGATTCCATCGATGGATCACAATTTACTCCCGCCGTTTCTAGTCCGGGAGGCTTCGCTCTTCCTGGATGAAACACCCAAATTCCAGTCGACTGATGTGTCGTTGGAGAATCATACTATCTATGATGAGGTGACGGGGTTAAGGATTCACTTGCAGTTGAATGGAACCTTCTCATACTTTGTGTCTCGATCGCTCACCTTGGAGGAGCAGGAGCATTGGGAGAATTATCCTGTTGTGCACCTGACTCCTGATAGTGACCAGTGGGATCCTCATGCATTGCATTTTGCAGAAGCTGAGGCTGCGATGTTAGATAGCAGTGGGGAGATTGTCGGACGAAGGAAACGACATCGAACCCTGGTCGAAGAGGCAGATGTAGGTGAATTATATGCTGAGCCTTGTACGTGGGACTCATTGGAGGAGCTGATTGACGATCATCTCAGTGACGTCTACGACCTGAGTGCCCCTCTGTCGGATGATGATGAGGTAATGCTGACCTGTGATGGAATTCGTGCTCAGATTGCGAGTTTGAATACAGTGTTTGAGCCACCTATCTTCTCGGCGGTGCTGAATGACCAGGCTTTAATCTCAAAAGTATCTATGGCCATGGGGAGCATGACCGTAGACGATGCAGCTTGCGGAGTATTTGAAGCTAAAGTGCTCTCATCTGTGTCTGCCATAGCAGCTGGTCGATCTAACGGGGTTACAGCGGAACATCTTGTAAAGATTTGGCGAATCCCCTATGATGACGCTGCCAGGACTCTGGAGGTCACTACCCAACGGATCCGGCAGGACCCTGACTCATCGTTGTCTCGCAATGCTAGGACTAACGATCGGGCTGTCAGATACCGGAGGATAGTTCGAAGTTTTTCACAGACACGCTATTTGCAACAAAGATGGCCAAGAGTCTGCGTGGAAATACTTGTGCACAGATTTTTGTCTCAGACAAAGATTTTATAGCATTATATCCAATGAAGAAGGAGGCTGAATACTTTCTTGCTTTAAAGGAGTTTTCGAAGGATGTTGGGGCGCCTGATGTGCTTGTCTGTGATTCAGCCAAGACTCAGAAAAAGCGTGAGGTCAAGAACTTTTGTACTCAGATTGGTACTACCCTGAATATCCTCGAGGCTGAAACCCAATGGGCAAATCGAGCAGAACTGTGGGTGGGACTTGTTAAGGAATCCACCCGCAAGGATCTTCGAGACTCCGGCTCTCCGATTGTGCTATGGGATTATTGTATGGAACGGAGAGTTTTGATTTATCAAGTCACAGCTAAGAAGTTGTTTCAATTACATGGGATGAACCCTCACACTGCAACCTTCGGGACCCAGGCTGACATATCAAATTTATGTCTCTTTGGATGGTATGAGTGGGTTTATTACAGGGAGCAGCAGGCTCCTTACCCTTTTCAGAAGGAGTGTCTTGGACGTTGTCTTGGACCCGCTAAGAATGAGGGCAATGTGATGGCGAATTGGATTTTAACCCAGAAAGGAACGGTGATTCCTCGTAGATCCATCCGACGCTTGACAGCAGATGAACTTTCTGATTCGAATGAAGTTGAATCCGCAAAACGGGTATCTTTTAATGCTGATATCACAGCCAAGCTTGATGATTCAGTTAAGCTTCCCTTGACTCCGTTGCCTGATTGGGTTGAGCCAGAATGGGATTCTGAACCCTACGGCGACGATACAACCCCTGCGCACGAACCGTTTGAGGCTGATCTTATTGATGCCGCAGGAAGACCTATTTTAATGCATTCGTTGACAGATGTTTTGATCAACGCAGAGGTCCTACTGAGTAAAGATGACTCAACAGCTCTTGCCCGGGTCATCCGTCGGGCTGTTGACTCTGATGGAAAGGTCATTGGTGAGTGGGACTCAAATCCTATCCTCAATACCTTAGTCTATGAGTGTGAATTCAATGATGGGACTATCAAAGAATATTCGGCGAATGTAATTGCCTCCAACATTTATGAGGAGGGTGACGCCGACGGTTTCTCTTCTTCTCTCCTTTACAAAATTGTGGATCACAAGTCTTCAGGGGAGGCAATTAAGATGGCTGACAAGTACATTACCACTCGTACCGGCAAACGACGGATGAGGCAAACTACAGTTGGTTGGTCATTCCTTGTCAAATGGGGAGACGGGTCTCAACAGTGGATTGACCTCAAGATTCTTAAGGAATCAAATCCAGTGCAGGTTGGTGCGTATGTAATCGCTCGCGGGATTCAAGATGAACCTGCGTTTGCTTGGTGGGTGCCATACGTTATGAGGAAGAGGGATATCATTGTTTCAATGGTGAAATCTCGTGTCCGTCGGACTACCCATAAATATGGAATTGAAATGCCTGACCCTGGACGAGATATCGTTCAAAACGCAATTGATTTAGACCGTAAGAACGGTAATACATTTTGGATGGACTTGCTAGCTAAGGAAATGAGTAACCTCAATATTGCATTCGAGTACCTTGGGCTGGGTGAGAAAGCTCCTCCTGGGTGGTTCAAAGCTTCAGGACACATTATTTTTGATGTGAAAATGGACTTCACACGGAAAGCTCGGTGGGTCAAGGACGGTCATAAGACACCAGACTCCACCACTTCCAGCTTTGCCGGTGTTGTATCTCGTGAGAGTATCAGAATTGGGTTGACCTATGCAGCATTACTCAGGCTTCCAGTAATTGGTGGAGACATTCAAAACGCCTATCTGCAAGCTCCAAGCTCAGAGAAGCATTTTTTTATTTGTGGTCCTGAGTTCGGAACTGAAAATGTTGGTAGAATTGCCTTGATTCGTCGAGCGCTGTATGGGGGTAAAGTGGCTGGAAGAGACTTCTGGCATCACCTTCGAGAGTGCATGGGGCGGCTTGGTTTTACATCATCACAGGCTGATCCGGATGTTTGGTTTAGACTGTCGAAGAGATCAACAGGGGAGGAGTACTATGAATATGTGTTGCTCTACGTCGACGACATGTTGGTTATCTCTGAGAAGGCTGAAGCTGTCCTTCGGAAGGAAATTGGTAAAGATTGGGTTCTCAAGGAAGACTCAATTGGCCCTCCATCAAAATATCTGGGTGGCAAGCTCAGGGAGGTTACACTGATAAGTGGAGTTAAATGTTGGGCGTTCGGCTCATGCCAGTATGTCCATTCGGCTGTCAACAACGTCGTTGATCACCTGAAGAAGAAAGGGTTAAAATTGCCCCATAAAGCGCCTAACTCCTGAGACGGATGTTACGCCTGAGTTAGGGGAGGCTGATGCATCGTATTATCACACATTGATTGGTGTTTTACGGTGGATTGTGGAGTTGGGTCGAATTGACATTGACGTGGAGGTTAGCATGATGTCATCTCACTTGGCACTGCCAAGGGAAGGACACCTTAAGGAGCTATACCACATCTTTGCTTATTTGAAGGCTCAGTCAAACGCGGAAATGGTATTTGATCCAACGCCTATTGAACCCGACAAGACTCTCTTTGAACGACAAGATTGGTCATACTCTGCGTATGGCTACGAGTCCCTCATGGAAGAATTGCCCAGTGACATGCCAGTCCCACACGGTCAGTCAATGACGATGCGTGTATTTGTGGATGCTGATCATGCTGGAGATCAAGTGACTCGTCGATCAAGGACGGGATTTATTGTATTCCTGAACAATGCACCGATATACTGGCGTTCAAAGAAGCAAACTTCCTGTGAAACAAGTACATTTGGTAGTGAATTCGTTGCTATGAAGCAAGCGACGGAGTATGTCCGAGGCTTACGCTACAAGCTAAGAATGATGGGAATCAAGGTTGATGAGCCAGCGTTTGTGTTTGGGGACAACCAGTCCGTCTTATGTAACACAACAGCTCCGGCATCGACATTGAAGAAGAAGTCCAATGCCATAGCGTATCACTTTGTGAGAGAAGGTGTTGCACGAGATGAGTGGCGGACTGCTTATGTGAACACGGATGAAAACCTGGCAGACCTGCTGACGAAGCCATTGAGTGGTCCAAAGCGAGCCAAGTTTGTTCGAATGGTTCTGCATCATATTTTCCCAGAGAAAGGGGGAGGGGATATGGGAGGAGATTAAGTCGTTCTTGCTACCCCAAGAATTGGAACTACCTACCCTTTTACACACAAGGTGTGAGTTTTTATAATTTCGAGTTGGAGCTGTAAGCTTCAATAGATTTCGAGTTGGAGCTGTGGCTTCTGTTGACTTGTATTTTTTTTGTTTTTAGAGGGAGATGATTAGGCAATCCAAAACGGTATCCTGAGTGATTGTATCCCGTATTGGTTTGAGGGGAGTGTTTCAGTACTGTGTATGCAGATACTTGATAGTATGGCCCTTCTTGGGGGCCCT
>JALLPB010001033.1:0-13485 GCA_036939975.1 Cyclostephanos tholiformis | reverse complement strand
GCCACCCCCACCACCAACACATGGATGAAATCTTTGATTCCACTACCACTAGCGGCTCCATTTGCTACCAAGAGGTGCGGTCTGCCGATCGACCGCGGCTCTCTTCCCGCAGAACGACACAAATGGATGAAATCTTTGATTCCCTAGCGGCTCCATTCGCTACCAAGAGGTGCGGTCTGCCATTGCCGCGGGCATTTGTTTGGAGATGCGCGATCCCGATATATTCATGTTCCATAATCTTCGACGAATGACTGTCGAGGAGCTTGATCGTTTTGACCCTACCGATCCATTGACATCGAACGATGAAGAGCTTGATTGTTCATCCATTGAAAGTTTCCAAAACAAGCAGAGGAAAGTTTGTGCTGCCAACAGCTACTTCTACAAGATAGGAGAGTATGTGTCATTAACGTATTATCGGAAATTTCTCTCTGATAAGCTTGTTTGCACACCCAGTGGACGTAAAATGACCGTGAGGCACAATACCGATCGCATATCATGTAATCCCATTACATTACAACTTAAGAAATTAGGTAATTTATGTTGCTACCTAGACCTTTTTCACCTTATAGGAGTCTTCATACGCCGAGGGCCTGAACCAGACAGCGCTGCAGTCGGGACTGCTAGAGAGGGCTACTCTCCTTCAAGGACCTTTTGTCCTCGGTAAGTTTGGCTATTGCAAGCCATACAACCCTGTTTATTCAGGGATTTGATACCATGTGTTGTTTATTGCCCGTCTCCGCCGTCCTCCTGGACTGTTGCTGTCTGGTTTTGTGCTTCTTTCAACGTACCAGCCATCCGTCCAGCTCTAATGCCTAGCAGCCAATACTCTGCCTGTTCCCCGTTACTGTTCTCTAGGTCTCCCAAGTTAACTTCCAACATCCAGTGATCTTCTTCTAGCAGTCCTTCGTCCCCCAATTCCATTTGATCCTCAATCTCTTTCAGTATTGCTTCCTTCCGCAGAGTTGCCTGAGTTCCTGCCATCGAGTCATGTATTTGAACGTTTCGATAGATCCACTGACCGTGAGTGGCCTCCAGTAGTTTCAATATAAGGCTTTTGGCCCATCTTTTTGCGTTTAGATGAGAGTTCTGGCTTTGATAACAGTCGTGTTGAATATTCCACATTTCCCTGCAGATCATCCCTTCCATGAACCGTCGCCACCCTATCGCATCCTGCGCCTTTGCCATTCGTTGATATTGCTGACTTAACCCTTCACAGATTGCTTCCATCGTACGTCCGCCTCTGCCATGCGCATACTCCATAATAAAGTCCAGAAGATCGGAGTCCGTGTCCGTCTTTTCTAACTGTGATTCTACTAGTTCAAGAGTGAGTTTGAGTGTTTTAACTCTTCCCTCGTGACAACAATGGAGTACGTGGGCGCAAGTGTCACGTGCCACGGTGCAGCTGGGGCATTTTCTTTCGACTGTCTTGTCCCACTCCATTGTGCCCGCTATTCCCATGACCTGCTTGCACGCCCAGAGTTGAAAAAGTTGCGGAACCTCCTGCAGGCATTCGTACACCATCTCCCAATCGACTGTGTCAAATTCCCGGGGATGTAGTATATTTAAGGTATGAAAGGTCTCTCGTGCCATCTGCCGATGAGCCCAAAAGCGCAAATAATCGCCCATGTCCGCTGTGATTTTGGTCGTACCGGCAAAAAGACTTATGGGTTCCAGAGGGAATGCTTGTTGCGCAGGGAGCTGAGTCGGACGTAGTTCCCACAGGGCCCTTTTTGCCAGATTATCCATAGCACAGTTAAGTTGAGCCTCGCGGGTTAATGATCCATAGGTTTTGTGATCATCTTGATGTGCTGACACATGAGAGTAGAATCGATCGAAGGACACATCCGAGCAGTTTACGAGGATGTTTTTAAGCACGTCCGAGTGCGCACTACCCGTTGGGATCCTCGCTGGCGGGAGGTTCTTAACTTTGTTGAGTGCTCCAAGGCAATCGGAGTAGATGCAGACGTGTCCTGTGAGACCTGGGTTTACCTCATTTATTGCGAGTAATATAAGGTGAATCGCCATTAGACCTACAAGCTCCCCTCTGTAGCTGCAGGCGGCACGACTTGCTTCCGAAAAGGATCCCCAGATCTTCCCCGACCGATTGGCGCATTCCAGTACAAATGCTGCCGAGTGGATTTCCGGGTACAAAGTCTTCATGTATGAGCCGTCCATCACCGCAACACAGTTTCCCTGTCGAATCGAGTCCGCTATCCAGTTATCATCCCCTTCCCATCGTATGTTATCCCACATCCATGTTCGTTCCCATTTCAGCAACACCTGCCAAAAAAGGGTTGGCGGATCTTCCACTACCTCTCGGAAGTCATCTATACCGGGCCATATTTTGTGCCCCTTTGTGAGTCTTCGACCTAGCCTATGCTTTGGGATGCCCCTCGGGGCGATGCAGTCCAATGCGTCGTTCCACAAGCGGAAATCTTTACCGGGTGGTTTTTCGTTCGGAAAGATCAAAGAAGACCATTTGTCTCTGTGAGGTCGTTTGGTGCGATATCTTCTGTCCACTGACCTGCCTCTGCTGTCAAAGATATCTGAGTAAAAGACTACCTGCTGATGGCATCGTACTCTGTTTAAACGGATCAGTTCATCATCATCGTACCCCTCTTTTTCGAAAGCTAGCATAAGCCAATCATCATTTTCGTGTGTGAATGAAAACGGCAGTGTTTTAATTTCTACTGTGAGGTTGAAGAGATGAACCTTTTCCCATACCGACTTCAGCCAACAATTGGTTACCCATTTGCCGTACTTTGAGTTTGACTGAGCAAGGATTTGATTAGAGACTCCTCCTTCTATCACCATGAGTTCCATAGACGTTTGCAAGTGAACACCTAAACCTGTGTTGCATCCGTAGTTTGTTAATAGTTTGCTAACCTGCGCGATGAAGCATTCAATCCCTGGGTGTGGGAAGCCACATCCGTAAAAACCCCTATCCATTTGTCGCAGCTCCTTCCGAATCGATCGTCGTACCCCACTGATCGAGAGCATGGAATAATATATCTTCATCATGCATTGGTCCAATTCCGCAAAGCTCGCTGTAATGCTACTTATTCCGAATGCTACACCTGGCCAGAACTGCTTGTCCAGTAAAAACCAGAAGTTCCGACGATGTAATCACCCTCCTCTAGCTTTGTCAATCCATTTCTCTGCCTTATCTCTCATTTGCTGGAGCACCCCGTCGCAGTTGCCATTGGGGCATGTCATCTGCCCAAGTGTTTTTGTTGGCGTAGACGCTGAGAGGTGGTCGATCCTCGTGGGCGATCCGTCTGCAAGCGGGATGTAGATTTCGAGGTTATTTGTGGTTTCATTTTGATCATATCTCCAGCGCCCGTCCGGGCCCCATGAGAAAGAAATGATGTGGTAGAAGCACTTAGCGGGTTTCAATGCTCCGCCAGTTGCAATCAGAAGATGACCCCAGTTGATAATGCTTTCTTGTAGGGCTCGGTGAGTTTCTTCCCTCGTATCTTTTTTGTTGATATTGAAGTGTTCTAGGTCTGTGTCATCCACAAAGAGGGACCCTGCTAAATGAATGGTCTTGTTGGTGATCGGTGACCGCAGAAAAATTCCATGTCCTTTCCTTTTGTGCGCGTTTATCATTGCGATGCTATTGACTGTCCAACCTGCGGGTGCCGCACCGTTTCCTTGGCATAGCCCCTGAGTCTTTATATCACCTGTTGCACTTGCATACTGTTTGGAGTCACCGAAGCCCGTTCGCAGGTAGAATTTCATATCCTGGATTGTGGAAAAGAATGATTTGCACGCTTCCGTTTTTACCCCTAGTGCTTGAAAGACGAGTGATACTATGGGGTGGGCGATGCGATCGTAGCAGTTATCTGCGTCCACCGCGCTTATTCCTGCCGGCAGTCTCATCTGCTTAACGATATCATAGAACAATACTTTGGCCAAGGTGCCATCGTCAGCGAGACGGTTTCTTTCACTGTAGATTTCTTCCGGCATTAGTTTGTGCTTTCTAACATTTTCTAGCATTCTGTTGCCGTATATAATCTTGTTGGTTGCGTTGAAGTCCGCTTCCATCAACAATATTGACCGCAATTTAGTAATCAATGCACATCCGAAGAGTTTTTCCAGCATCACTGACAGTCCTCTCGCCCACCGATCCAGTACAATTCCGTTGTTTATGACCAGGGTTGATTTCAGGGCATGCAGATGAGCGATTTGTTCTGATTTGCCGATTCCGATGATGACGTTGTTTCTTGTCGTCCCTTCCACTGACTCTTCCACTCATTACTACTAATGGATAAATTCACAGAGTCCTTTGGGACTTTCAGGCGAATTCTTGCGCATTCCTCGCAAATTTCTTTGGTAGCTGTATCAAATTCGATGGGATAGGTATAAGATCCATTCAGAATTCGTTCTGCTGTTACCGTTGCGGCATTGTATCCAAAAAGTCCTCGTAGTCTACCGTTACATGCGGGAGCTGCCTCAGCTAGAGTGAATCTTTTTCTGTGAATGTTGTTGAAAATCGCTTCTTCTACCGACGCCTGTGTGGTATGTTCCGTGAGTGTCCCTTCCTTGTCGTTCTCAACTAGTACTCGTCTAACCGACCCATTCCTTGATTTTCCCATAACATAGTTAATGCGTCTCCAGAAACTCCTGTCTTTCTCAAGTTGGATTATCTCTAGAATTTCTCTTTCCTTGTCGCTATCCTCCTTATCTTGGGCTCTTGTCAGACAATCCCTTAAGTGCCTCCGTCGGTAGTGTTTTCCATTCTTGCGATAATGATCGCACTGTCGTATACACACCCTCAATCTCAACAGGATATCCTCCATACTGAGCTCCATACACCTCTCTATACCGCATCTTCTTGCGGTCCGCTTTAGATTGCCCCGATTTCGTATTAACCCTTCATGGTATCGTATGAGCGATCGATATACTTGCGTGCACCGAATCCATAGGGCTGCTTCCGGAGAGAACGGGATCCTGCCAGATTTTATTTTTCTACATTTCTTCTCCGCGTTTATCATGAGATTTTTTATTTGCCGATCGATTTTATTCAGTTCCCTCTGAGTCGATTTCCGCTTTGTACGTCCGCATACCTGCAAATTTGTCAGCTTCTCGAGAAGCCGGTGCTTTTGAAGGTTGGCTTCCAACCTGGTGACATACTTTTTTGTTGCTCCACTCGAGACTTTGGTGTTCAGTCTTCTTGACATGTGTCTTTCCACACGGAATTGTGTTGTTCCGATTATACTTGATTCCTGAAAGTCGATAACAAACATTCTGTGATCCCCAACTCCATATCCTGCCGGCATAACACATGCGTGGGTCACACAGATGTCCCGTGTTGCCCAGACACCATCAGTTGGCTTACTTCCTCGAAAAAAGGTTGGTCCAATCTTCTTGCCAGTGAAGTCCCCGACGATTTCGCTCATATTCAGTCCTTGAATGTCAGTGAGGGATCTGCCAATGGTTTTGCGATAGATGTCCTCATTTGCGTCCATGCATACTACCAGACGGTCACCTTCTTCCCGCCATTTGGCCAATTGAATGGTTAAGTCCTCGCAGAACTTCTTTCTGGGGCAGGTGAGGTCTTGCCGTGTGGTGATGAGGAATCTTCGTTGTTGTTGATACAACGTGCCGCTGTTTGTCTTGTTGTTGCCGCATGGATTATACCCACAAATGATTCTGGTTCTTGTTCCATCCCCTTGTATTGTCATTACCGACCATCGTCCAAGACCTGTTGGGTCTTTTCCACTCTTGTTTAGATCCAAATGCTGGGTTAAGTGCCCAAAAAGAATAAGACTCGTTCCTCCTTGCTGAACCCTACCAACATTCTCGTGTACGTTGTGTGCAGCGATTGAATGAATTGCTGCTTCACCGCCTTTGAAGAGTTGGTTGAAGCCGTTGACGTTCTTTTTGTGCTTGTAGTTTATCTTGTGCTCGCAGTAAGCCGCAACGTCAATTTCGAGTTGATCGTGGAGCTCCTTCATCCTTTCCACCTTATTATTATCGCTCAGTTTTGTATTCAACCCGTTTATGTTCTCGTAGGCCAATCTTATCGTTCCATCTGCCTTCTTTGGGGGTGCAAAACCGTGAACCTGGAGAACTTCCTCGTGTACAGGCATCCCATGAATTTCCTCTAATTCTTTTTGTAATGTTTCATTTTCCTTATACAAATTAAGCACAGTCAGGTCCAAAGTGCCCGTTTCATCTGTTGCGCATGTTCGTACCTCATCACTGACCCGTCGGCCTCCACATATATTATTAGCTCGGTGTGACAAAGCTTCGAGGACTGAATTATGGCTTGTAAAGTTCATCCGTCCTGTCCGCCTCACTGTGCTTTTTTCCCAATTTACATTTATTAATTTAATTACTTGCCTAAGCTCTCTACTCCTACGAAAATTACTTGCCCGAGACCGGTTATGCTTGCCTCGAGAAGTATTGCCCCCTGACCCATTCATGCATCTTGAATTTGGGTCATTACCCCTTCCACTCGACGCCTCACGCTGTGCCTTTCCCATGGATGTGGAGGGGTAGCTGATGCTGACTATCCGCTCCCGGCCGCGCCCGTTTCCTCTTCATTGTTGTCAGAGGTTGTGGAGCACGACCGTTCATTGCTCAAGCTCGTATCTTCTCCTGAAGATGTACTTGTTTGGGATGCGGAGTCCCCTGAGTGGCTGCCATCGTCATCATCCTTGGAGAGGTCGACAGCGTCGCATCTAGTTGTTTTGGTTGAGGCATTCTTGGCCGTCGTAGAGGTTTTCAGTATTGACACTGGCTGCTGCTGATGCCTATCGTGAATAGTCTTAACTGAACCCGTAGCTCCGAGGTCAAACTGTGCGTCGATTGGAAGAGCGGGCATTTGCTGAGGTCCTCGTTTTAGAAAACCGAATTCATCCTTGAACCATGCTGCCATCTCGAGGGACTTCACCGCTTTGTCCCTTATTTCCTCTTCAGGTGTCGTGAGCGTCCGAGTGCTGGAAACCCACTTACACTGTGAAATCTGCGCTACGAGAGATGCCTCACATGAATTCTTCAACAGCTTGTTGATAATGTCCTCGGTAAAGTCGATTTCCAGGAGCATGTGATAGATGAAGGCTGGGAGATTTTTATTCATCATGCCTATCATTCTCTCCGCCTCTTCGGTTTGTGGTACTATGACATGCGTAGGTTTACAGATCTCTTCTTGATGCACCTCTGCGATCATGGGGTGGCCGTCCTCCATTTTTAAGTAGTTTAACAGCACTGTCCTAAGGGAGAGGGTTCCTCCTTCCATATTGGTGGTCGGGTGCAGTATTACAAGGGGTTCGTCTACGTTGACTACCCCGTTTAGTTCCTCCATGACCATAGAGAGCTGATAGTTGGTATGAGCTTGTGCAACGTCTACCTGACGCTTAGCCTCACGCACCGTTGACAAGGCGTCCGTAACCTCGCTTAGGTGAGCATGCACCCCCCACATTTCTTCGACACACCCATACGTTTTGGCTCGCTGGATAAGGTCCTTCATTTTCTTTGCATGCCTGGAGTCCACCTCCAGATGCCAACTCTTTCGTGCTAGTTGCGCATGATGACTTAGTTTGTTGAAAACCGTAACTTCTTGCCCACGTAAGAGGGCGTTCTGCACTCTTAGATTCATTGAAGGGAGAGTCTCTCCATATTTGATCCCCTCGTCGAAGGAGAAGTCATAAGCGTTGAGATCGTATAAGTCTTGTCTATCCTTAAATTCCTCTACAACTCTTTTCTGTGTTTCCAATAGGATGCGAGTCAGTTCAGCGAGCAAAACCTTTTTTGGGGTGTAAGTTGACATTTTGAAGAAGGTAACAACTGTCTCGCTGCTGATCCATTGTAACTCCTTGACTTGTAAGCGCGTGCCGTTAAGGCATGCCCATTCATGCGTGAGTCGATTGATCAGCTCAGAGGGTTCTACCTCCATTGATATTATCATTGAGAAGTATACTACCGGGTCGCGAAATTCCTCTTTCTGTGTTTTCCTGCTCTTTTGCTCTGTGCTCTGATTGTTCCATACTTTCTTCTTATTAAAGGCGCTTCCGTTCCCAGATATCTTGATGTGAGTGCCGAGCTTTGTCATATTGGATGAGATTTCGCCTTTGTTGCTAATGTTTTTCTCTTTAGACGTAGGACTAATTGGGTTGATAACAAATTTAGGATCTACCATCTGGGCGTTAGTGATGAATGCCATCAATGCTTGCGTGAATTCTTCGAAGATGCTTTTGCTCTTGAGGGCAATTGCCAGCTCAAGAATAACCCTCGAATATGAGTACTTCATTTCATCTAGAAAGGAAGTGGCTTTATTGTTATCGGATGAATTTAGATCAGGCGGCATTACTCGGGGGCGGGATGAAGTACGTTTCTTGCCTTTACTCCTCTTTTTGACGGGGGACATTCCTGATGTATCTTCTTCACGCCCTTTGTCTTCGTCGCCCTCAATTACCATCAATGCTGATATGTCTTCCTCTTCTTCTGTGTTGCTGTTCCTATCCCGAGCCGTGGAATCCTCGAGTCCGCCGTCCATCCAGTTGTGAAGATTTTTTGGTGTGATAGTCGCCACGGCCTGGCTTACTTCATTGTTATCTTTTTTGGCCTCAGCTCGCTTGTTTCTCTCCTCCTCTTCCTTTTTTCTCCTTGCCTCGTTATTGATAGCTGCATTTTGTAACCGCAAATCTTCGATCTGTCCCAAGCCCTTATTGCTCTGACGCGCTCGTGTGGACACCATGCTCATGGTGAAAGGTTTCGGTTTATTCTTCCTTCTTGATACCGGCGTAGTTTTCTTCGTTCTCGTGTCCGTTGTTGATGTTGCTCTCGATCTGGTTAAAGAGTTCTTCTTCCACGGACTTGCTGTCGGAGTGGTAGCTAGAGGCGGGGACTGTCGATTGATCGTATTCGTTGTCCCACCAGTTTGCTTCTCCACTGTCACTGTCACTTTCCCAGGAGTCCTCGATGACGATCCTCTCTGGGTTTTCTGGGTCAACATGCACCGCAATACGGAAACCGAGTGTTGGTCCATACTTCTTTTCGGATTCGTGGAGAAAATAACCTTCCTCGCCGAAGAGAATGCAGGAGCACCGTCTTTCAAAGCTAAGCGTGTGCAATTGCTCGTTGCGACGTTTGACGTAGATGTGGGCACTACTACGTGGCTTGTTGTGCAGCACTCGGTCAACTCACGGGAGATGATCGTGAGCTCTCCACCGGAGGAGTCGTTCTTGTTATTTCTTGTCGTGGCGGCATACGGCCCAGTTGAATTGCGCAAGAATTGCTTGGTCGGACGAGATGGTTCTGGGAATGGTAGTGAGGATCCCAGTTGGTGGATGAAATCACAGAAAGAAAGCTTGGTAAGACGAAGAGATGGATTGATCAGGAATGGGAGTGGAAGTTCCAGTTGATTGCAATGACATATTATGGCAGTGAGTGTAACGAGTATCATTACAGGGAGGATGGAAGCGGGAGATTTTGGGTTTGGGTGGCACATCTTTATCGTCGCCGTGGGGGGGTTTCGAGGGTGGACCATGGCCGTCATTGTTCTTGGAGGGTGGACCATGGACTCGGTTGGGTAACGATCAATTGCTTTCTTGGATGTCGGAAAGGATGTTGATTCAAATTTATTGAAGGGTTGCCGAGGTGGGGGGCTTTCGGTTGGTGTTGTGGGGTGTGAAGATGGTAATTAGGGATGTGGGATTTTTTATCTTTGGTTGGGGATAATTGCTGTGTCCGAGTAATGATTTTCGTGGCGGTAGGTTTGTGGGTAGTATTTTGTTTGTGGAATTTGCACTATTCCCTTTGAGCAACACTAGTGTGAACTGATAGAAGAGTCCGAATCGTACCAGCCGGGGACGTCGCGGAAGATGCGGCCGTAACCCTCGTGGGGATAGGTGCCTGGGGCGGTGGAATCAGTTTCAGTATATCGTTCCTCCCCGTAGAGGACCAAGATGCTCGAAGGGCCTTTCCCGGTTGCGATGTATTCCTCCTCGTCTTTCAACCTCTTTAGTCGAAGACTGCGTCGTTTGCGGGTTGCAAGTCTCTTTGCAAGCTCTCGAAGGTGGGCTGCGTCTCGCTCTCGTTGCTGCACTCGTTCCTTTCACTTTTGTCGTCGAATGTTTTGTTGCTGTTGGGTAGAACGCCTTCGCATTAATGTTGTTGGGTTTTTCTAGATGTAGCTAGGTACCAGTTTGCATTATAACCAGAGAGGTGCAAAGCGAAATGGTGATTATTGATGATAATGGACGGACGCCAAGTAATGTCGGGGTAAAAGGAGCCGGATAATTCCTTTAAATAATAATAGTAATTGATGATGATGTTTTTATTTGATTTGATCCGCGGGCAGTGAGGGGGGTCCGATGTTGCCCTTAGCCATTGGAGAGTGTTGTTGTGGTTGTGACTGATCTGAACGAAAAGACGCATATCATGTAATCCCAAAAGTATGTTCCGGGCTTGGTTTTGTATGCCTCTTTTCAAGGTGGTTGAGATTGCGGATTGTTTCATCGCTGAGGGTTGGCTATGTTTGTCACATCATTGTTGACAACTTGAGCGGCTGCAGATGAAGGCAGAACTTCTCATCATGGGGACTCTTGCTATGATCGGGGGAACCCTACAATCATTTCAACAGTTGAAAACGTTGACACATATATCTGCAACAGAACACAGTAGGTTTTTCCTGACTTTTGTTGAGAAGATGGCGAGTATATCAAACGAATACGTCTACATGCCTCGCACCCCCGAAGAGTTGCGTGAAGTTATGAAGTGCTACGAAGAGGTCGGTCTCCCCAGGGCTGTTGGATCACTTGATGTTGTACATGTGAAATGGTCAAATTGTCCTGCTGGAGACTATAATTGGGCAAAGGGTAAGGAATTGTATCCTTTTCTGGCCTTTGAGTGTATTAGCGACTTCAATTGTCATATTGTTGGAGTTTTTGGTCCGCAGTTTGGAAGCCAAAATGACAAGCATGTTGTGAAGCTAGATCCGAACATTCGGGCAATCAATGAGGGGTGGTTATCCAAAGTTAATTGGCAGTACTATGCAGAAGATGAATCCATTTGCACTGCCACTGGTGTGTATGTTATATGCAACAATGGTTACATCTGTTGGCTGACAACAATTTGTCCGTACATGCGTTCACAAACCAACAATAGACTTGAGGATTACTTCTCAACGAGGATCGAGAGCATTCGCAAGGATGTTGAATGTGTGTTTGGGATTATGAAGGCGTGTTGGTCATCTCTTGACAAGGGGTTCAAATACAGGGAGATGCAAAAATGTGGGGATATTTTCATTACATGCGCTGTACTACACAATATGATGCTCAGCGAGATGGTGCGGGAGGGAAAGCCACCTCGTCTTGAACATGGAAGGCATCTTGCTAGCGATGGAATGTGGTTGGAAGGTCCATCGGAAATGCTTCCAGTTCCCGGCAGCGCAAGGGCCAACAGTCTGAAAGAGACGTTCGATCAACAACGGATGCAACTTTCTCATCACCTTAAAGTTTGGAGTGAAAAGAATTGTGTCACTTAATTTTCGACTCCCATTTAAATGTCACTTGAACCTATTAAAATGTCACTTAATATCTTAAACTTCCATTTACGTTTAATTACTGCCTCCCCCCTCAAGTCAGCGCTTCTTCAAAAATGGTAGCTTGGACAGAAGGTCATGCGCTGTCTGATCAAAGTCTGCTTGACCTTGACCTCCATGAATTCTGTTCTGTACACTGACATATAAATCCTTAAACTGTGCTAACAATGTTAGATCGATTGTACCAGAATCAATTGTCTGTGTCATCAACTGCGCCTTAGACGACAACATCAAATCCTCTGCATGCTGACGCTCCGTTCCATAATTCTCAACAATCCAATCCCTCTCTCTCCTTGCCGGAGTGTCATTGCGCTCGTCATCACGGAGAGAAGCACGAGTTAGTCCTGGACCTATTTCAGCAGTGCATTGGAATGGAGAGATCGACGAGAGTCGGAACCATGCTCTTGCCTCTTGTATGTTCTTCACCTCTTGTGTATGTTTGTGCCTCTTATTTTTTTATGATCCCTGCAGAGAGGCCTCCAAAAATGCTCCTGCCATGCAAAAATTACCGCCCATATGGCTATTGGGCTATCCAGCGATTATATTCAGAAAGGAACCTGAACAAGCATAGGAAAAAAAAACGAGAAATCAGAAAGCCAACCTTCCTAGGAAAGTTTCCACACCGTCACAATGAATAAAAATAAACGTAGAATTAATGCCTACTATTTAATGCGATGTCAATAAAATATAATGTGTATAGTAATAACGAATAAATTAATAAAAGAATAAAATTTTATTTACTCCTTCGCATTCGCAAACCATTCATAGTCCGTCTTCTTCCATGCGTTGCGGATGATCCCCCCCTTCCTCTTCATCTCCTCCATCGTGTTCGCAACCCACGTTGCTACGTCGAGCCTTGTTGGCTTCTGCCATCATCCAATTGTGCCATGCTTGTCAGACACTATCCTTGAATGGTTTGTTGAAGCCGACATTGACAGGCTCGCAGAAGGAGGTGCAGCCAACAGGGATGTACTGCACCTCAACCCTGAGCTCCTGGATCCGCTGGACAATGGATCCCATCATATGGGAGTGATAGCTGTCCAGGATGAGGAGTGGAACAATGTGGTCCAGCGCCGTTGCGACATACGGCACAAGGGCCTCATTAACACATGCCAGCATTACCGCTTCATCCATCCAGGCATTTTCCTGGCAGCGATAATGGTTGGTTGCTGGGTAGGACGCAAACTCCGTCCTCGCGATCCTTCCGTTTGGTGCCCCCTTAAAAATAATCATTGATGGGAGCTGCATACCATCTGCCACAATCATCACCGCGACGGTCACACGTTTCGTGTTGTCCATCGTCGTGCGGATGTGGATGGTTTTTTTGCCAATGAGCTCTAGCGTTCGCTTTGCGCTCATTGCAAAATAGACCGGCGTTTGATCCATGTTGAGGATGAAACGCCGGTCGCAATTGCTGCTGGCAACAATGCGGCGCATATAAATGATGTAGTCAAGCGCTTTGCTCGCTACTTCGGCGGGAGGGTACTGCGATGTATGTGTGCCCATTCGATAGCGCATTGAATGGGCCATGAGCCAGCGCTTCACTGCGCTACAGCATGCAGTGAAGGACTTCTCGTGGAACCCAGGGAACAGGAAGGACGCACACAAGACAATCTTCAGCATGTCGATGACGAACCCCTGCTCATGCTGCTGGGAAACATAGCAGAGCAGCGCTTCGTCAATCACTGAATTAAGCCCTTTTTCCCCAACCAGAGATGAAGCACGACGGGTAGGAATGTGCAAATCCGAGTCTAGAAAAAGGTTGAAAAATAGCTGTGAATCGAAAATGGTAGAGTAAAATTATGAGCATTAGAAATGAACTACCTAGGAGACAATCTAGGGTGAATTCGCTCTAGAGATGTCTATAGACTTCTATAGATCCTCTAGGAATTCTGAGGTGGTGGTCTGTCTGATACCAGCCATGTACGTAGGAA
>JALLPB010001032.1:0-11610 GCA_036939975.1 Cyclostephanos tholiformis | reverse complement strand
CCTAAAGTGTAACAATGGTTACACAAGTTACAGTGAACTTCTGGGCTCATGTCAGAGCCATGAGCTTGTATCAGTAGTGGTTAAACCTGCTAAAACCATCACCGCATCTTCTCTCCCCTCCACCTCTTCTTTCCCAGGTTCAACACCATCTAGGATCCCAGCCATGGCAGAGTAGAGAGCTTCGGTCCATCAATATATCAATATCTTGTGTCCCCCATGTCAATTCATTGGTAAGAACATATTCATTCACATTGTCTCAACATGGGTGCTTAAAATTGGCACATCAAAAAAAGATAGGGGGGGAGGGTCTTAGCCGTTGATGGCCGCCATTTTGTCAGACAACACAGCAACCAACTGAGAGATCATTGCATTCACGGTGGGTGGGATATTGTGGAGGGCACACAACTATGGCAGAACATTTGGGGGGGGTTGCCGTTTAATTGTATGGTGTGGCAAAGAGAGCATCAAGTGCACCCCAGACAACAAAACGCCACTACAATCAACTTGAAAAACTTGGGCACAGCATGATGAACAGTTCTTCCACCATCACAGCAGACAACAGGACTATGAAAAATGCTAACATTGTTAGAAAAATTGATGTTTTCACCAGCCATCAGAGGTCCTACTACATTGGTGCACCCATCAACCATAGTCTGTTATGCCATTATTAGAACAGAAACATGATTAATTCAAATGTATGTTCCTGTGTTCAGTGGACTGTGATGAATCCACAATTCTGATAAAGGTGCATGTATCACTTGGTACCATGCACACACTCTTCTGATTGCTATGATAAGTGCTAAATATGATGTAAGTACTCTTATCTGATTCTCCCCCTCTCTAGAGGCATAATAAAAGTGTATGATGAGGTTTCTGTCATATTAATGTCAGACTTTTGTTTGCCAATAAAATCCCATAGTGCTAAATATGATGAGGACTAATCATAAAAGTGTATGAGAGGTTTTGTCGGCCAATAAAATCCCATATCAGACACCAATGTTTCAAGTCAAAATGAAGCAAACATTAAAGTCTTTCGGCTGGGATTAATTAGAAACTCACATGGATGCATATAAGTCAATATCTATTTAACAACAAGATGATATGATGCAAAAGATAGGATTAATCTAAGCAAGCCGATAGGGGCTTCGCCACTGACTAATGAAGTATCTTGTCTCTCATTCTTGTGTATGAACAGAAATGTAGGATTTTTTGGGGAGGGTCGGATTGAGAAAGGGGGGAAAAGCTCTGCTAGAATTCCTGGTAGCACTCGCAGCTGCCTACTAATAATTATTAGAAAGGGATTTTTCATTATGATTATGTATCTACTCATACGCATGGGTAGTTCCTACATAGTAGGGTACAAGAAAGGGATTTTTTCATTTCCATTCATAAGGAGTCCTATGTATCTTCTCGTACGTATGTTTGTTGTTCCTGTAAGTACCCACAGCTGCCTAATACTAAAAAGTATGAGAAAGGATTGGGTGTACATACCTGATCTACCCTGATTTATTTACAGTACACACCGACACTGATGGACACCAACACACTTTAAAACTATATATATATATGAAACAATTACTTTTAAGTGACGACATTGGATCTCAATTAGAATGTTGATAAGGTTTCAATATGTGCCGTTCCAATCAAAAAATAAAACAGATTTACCCCGATTTCAATCCTGGGACTGGATTCAGCATTAACTATCTCAAGCAGAACATCTTGAACAAAAGTCAAAAACAATAAGGACGCTGATATATTTCAGTATTATTTAACTCATCATAGAAAACAAAAACAGAGAAGCTGTGTGCTTTATGCCATCTCAACATCAATATATAGCCCAACATCATCACAATGTCACAGCGCTTCATACAGAGTCGTCGTAGCTTTCATTCTTAAATCCCGATACCGCAGGTCGAGGAGCATTGTAAGTTCCAGTCCTTGAAATAGCACCGGGAGGGGCATTAGTTCCTGCCCTTGAAATAGCACCGTTATTAACGCTTTTTGTTGTCCCAACGCGGGATATTTCGACAAATTCAGGAGCGGCCTCATCATTGAGTGGTGCACCTTTCTTCTGAAATCCCCCAGCGAATAATCGCATGCGTTTTTTTAGGGATCCCTCTAGGGGATGACCATTCCCATCCTGCTGCTGCCGGCGTCTCTTCTGTGATGAGAAGCGAGGGAGCGACCATTTGAATAGCAAAATGTTTAGTTGAGACAACAAACTACGGTAGAAACAAAATTGCGTCGGATGCAATCCAGCATTGACGTTCACCCGAGAAGCTTGGGGCAAATAAGATGATTACTCACCACCAGAGCGACCACAAGCGCAGCTCCAATCGCAGCGGCCACTAAGGCGCCAACAACGAATGGGACAATACTTTTCGCCGAGACCCCCACCGATGCACCGGCACCGTTAGTATTCGCGCCATTGTCTAAATTGCTCGATTCCCATCCGTCCGAGCCCCATTTCTTGCCGGATGCAACATCTGCGCAGCAATTTTGGGTCTCTGCACAGTTGTCGGCGCTAGAACAATCAGCGTCGTAACTGCTTCCACCACTGCTGTTGCTGCTGCTGCTACTGCTACTGCTTCCACTGCTGCTGCTGCTGCTGCTGCTGCTGCTGCTTCCACTGCTGCTGCTGCTGCTGCTATCGCTGCTGCTGCCGCCGCCACTCGAGCTAGAACTACTTTTCGCGTGATGCGGCGGGTGTGGGGGATGTGGGCAATGCTCCGCCTTCTCGCTCCTGGGGCCGCAGTCACCGAGATGCATTCCAAGATGGTTCAAGAGGAGCCAATACCATGCAATACTGACGTCGGATGAGGAAAGTGCTCGCCCTTGACGATCAATGGCATCGATCGGAGCAGCGGTCGCGGGCGCGCTGCGTAAAGTGAAATCGGCCGCGCTACAGCAATTAATTGCCGTGAGGGAGAGGAAAACGAGGAAGGACAATCGATTCATTTTTTTTGTTGGATATTTTTTTATTTTGCGGGCAATGAATTTTGCAATATTATGCCAGGATAATGTTGTTGTGAGATAACCATGATGTTGATAAGGTCATATCATATTCAGATTAAGAGGCAAAAATTCAAAAATTCATCACAAGAGTGAGTAGTATATTAACGTACCATCATAGCATGGTTTTCGAGTGCGCACCCCTCGTTACCAAAAATCAAATAATACGAGTTCCTAAGTATGTACACAATTTCTGGCGTTTTAGGTGTAGTCGAATGCATGCTCGAAGAGTGGAAACGGCGGGAACTACTATTTTGTTTTTATGGCACGTTTCATACCACCAAAAACGTAGAGCGAAACATACCTCTTTAGCTCGCTTTTTTGGCCTATCTTTTTACTGCGAATTGCTAAAACTTGTACTGAGGAATCAATACTAATTCATCAGCCATATTTTCCACGCACTCCCCATTAACAGCTTAGCAGCTACTATATGGGTTTCAGGCGGGAACAAAAAACTCCGGACCCGTAGCTACTTCACATAGGAATCAGTACAAAAAAAACACCAACTCAACCAAAACCACAACCATCCCCACCATGGCAAGCTTTTGCCCCCTCCAGCGATTCGGATATTTTTTTTACAGACCATTCAATGCAAATACAATGTTGAACAGTCTCAACAGCAATTACACCTCAATGTCTTTTTTGGCATCTGCATTAACCTTCCTAGTTCATAAGTTTGGTCTTGCCTTCACCAATATGTCTATTCACAGCATATGAACATGCTCAAACACTTTCTATTGTGGAGAAGAAGTGAGCAGTATTCTACTATGGCCTCAACCATGTCAACACATCATTATTTCATAGCCACCACCTCCCCCTAGACCCAGACTACCATAACCCAGGTTATCATGGCAGGTATTGCAGTGTAAGCAAGCACCCAGATGCCTACCCACAGCATATGAACACTTTCTATGTATACAATATGGATGTGAAGAAGAAATGTGTGGTATTGTACAGCCTTAACCATATAAACGCATCATTATTTCACCCCACCATCCCCAGATTACCCAAGTCTCAGTGACGCCCCATCTTTTGTTATTAATTCCAAGGCCAGCTGCCACAAGAATATTCTATAGCCTCAATCATAGCAACACATCATTTTTACATCTCACCATCCCCGGATTACCCAAATCTGGGTCAACTTGGCCAGCAGTGTAACAAAGTAAGGGTGCATCCATATGCTTATCCACAGCATATGAATGTGCTCAAGCACTTTTTACATGATACAATATGGATGTGGAGAAGAAGCAGTGAGTGGAATTGTACAGCCTCAACCATGTCAACACATCATTATTTCAGCACACCATCCCCAGATTACCCAAACCTTAGTGATGCCCCATCATTTGTTCTTAATTCCAAGGCCAGCTGCCATAAGAATGTACTCATAGGCCTGACGGGACATACCTAATTGTTGGGAGAGGTGAAATTCAAGGCTGTACCAGAATGATGGCTCACTGGAGAGGAATATAATAAATCCTGCAAGGTGGTCTAACAGAGACTCATCACAATTATTAGACATGTGAATATTTTATGAACCCCTTTGGGATTATTGTGTGTTTGGGTGATATCAGGTCACCCCTTAAATGGGTTCATAATAATCTGTTTTGGGGGAATGACATCCATTGTGCTGGGCACCATTTTGTGCCATTGTGATCTAAGATTATGTAGCTTTTTATGCGTTAGGGATTTTCTTCCTGAGGTCGTGCCACAAATTTTTTTCCCCACCAAAAAAGCCCAAGATGTTCATTGGGAGGTGTTGACCCTCCCATGTTCATCCACAGTGTTTTTAGTAGGACAAAAAAGTTCCACCATGAAATTTCTACGTGTAAGAATCCATTAAATTACTACTAGAAAAGCCCCTATTAAGTCACCACGTTTTTCCCTCTAACAATTACATTCAAATTGAGCATCCAGGCGATGGATATGTTCCAATTCCTGGACAAATTTCTGATGCCTTGTGGGCCAAAATTGCTCGGGCCCTCCTAACACCCTGACAATGGGTGGTCTGGAAGAAAACGTGTGATTTTTCAAACACCCCTCACACCACTTCTGAGTGGTTTAAACTGTTCCACTGTATCCCAATGGGTGGCTACCAAAATTTACTTCAACAATTTAGACCCTATTTAGGCCGTTCTAAACCTGTTCTAAGTCTGGCCTAACTCCGAAATAGCTTAAAATCTATTCGGGATGTCCGGACACCCCACATAGATTTTAGACCAGTCTTAATATTTTAGACCACAAAAAATACGTTATACGTGCAAATTAATACTATTCCTACTTGTATGTGGGATGTAAGCATCAATGCCAACAGCCAATGACCAACAACCCTGCATCACCAAGGCCGCCGCCAGAAATGGCCCCCTAGTACCACAGAAAATGTTAAAAATTACACGATGATGTGTTTGACAGATGGGGGACAATGCCCCGATCATGCGAATATGCTTTTTGCCGGCGATTAGCCGGTAATGAGATTCAATGCCATCATTGCCACATTCATGGAGCATTTAAGGGATTTAGACTGGCTAATCACCCACAAAAAGGATATTCGCTTGCTCGGGGCATCATATATGATCAAATCGATGCAACTTAGTGGAAATTTTACATCAATAAGTGGCGCTAAGGGGCCATTTCCTGTGGCAGCGGCCATAGTGGTGATGTTCATTTTTTTCATATGACATGTTGGAAAAGCATACTGAATCCTCCATACGTGGTATGCCTAAAATTTATACGAATAATGGATGGGAGGTAGCCTAAACTTGCTCTAAATAGATCCTAAATTTTTGGGGTTTATAATTTACGAGAATTTTGGTAGCCACCCAATAAGATGTCCTGAATGTTTCATTGAATAAAATTTACCAGAACTCACCCAATGGGTGTGCCAAACTTTGAAATGTTCGACGCTAACAAAATGACCCATTCTACATGTTCTTTTGAGCCCATTTTTCAAGCATTATGATGGCAGGCTGCCATCATCTCCTCCTTCCGTATTTCCTGTGCACTGTTTGATTGTTGTGTGACCTTTTTTTCTTCTTTGTAATCGTTCATTGTGGTCTGTCGAGGTGATGGTTCAACTAACGGACCACTTGAAAATAACCCTCAACACAACCCCCACACAACCACCGCCGATTCTTGCATTGTTGGCCATTTTAGATCAAGCCATGCTGCCAATCACATGCATATGGTGTGAAGCGGCCAGTGATGTGAGGAGGCGGCCATATGATGATGAGGATGGGTCGATCAGGGGTGGGTTCAGCCAGTGGCCAGCAATGCCCCAAATCTTACAAATCGTCTTCACTGCCAAAAGCATGCCGATGCTCCCCCCGCCGGTGGATTCAAACAATGCTGTGACAGCTACCGGTGCCATGGAGTCATTGTCCGACCATGGCAAGGGGACGAATGAAGGGCTGCCATGGTGGGGTCTTGTTTCATTATTACCATTCTGTAGAGAGATTGCTAATCTGTTCGGTAGATGATGACGCCGATTTAGGGGTTCCAAATCTCTACTATATACTTTTTTTTGTTCTTACCCCCTGCTTGGGGGGTTCTTCCCGCACTCTGATATCGACAGACAGACGACCTCTTTCCTCCATGGATATCCAACACAAAAAACACCATACGTACCACATCACACATCACACGCCACCTCGTTCGATTTTCTTTCTCCCTCCCTACCTAAAAAATACAAAATCGATGCGCCCTCCGCACACCATAACCTTCGAATCAACAACAGCCGAAGGCAACGGCAAGATCGACAGCGAAAAGCGGGGCAGTGGCGGCAGGAGCAGGAGTGGCAGTGGCAGTGGAAGAAAAAGAGGTATGGCTGATTACGACGACGACGACGACCGCCACGACCACCGTCGTGGAGGCGGCGGCGGCAGCGACCGCCGTCGCGATCGCGGCGGGGGTGGCAGTAGCAGCAGCAGCCGACGGGGCGCCGGTGGAGGCGGCCGTCGGGGGGATGGGGGGGGCAGCAGGTCCCGATCGAGGTCGAGATCGAGGTCGAGATCGAGATCGAGGTCGAGGTCTAGGTCGAGGTCGTCGGAGGATCATCGGGGGGGGGGGGGCGGCGGCGGCCATTATCATCATCGGTCATCCTCCTCCTCCCGTCGCGGCAGGACGGGCCGGGGGGGTGGGAGTCGTAGTCGCAGTCGCAGTCGCAGCCATAGCGGTAGTCCCAGGCAGCACGATAGTGGTAGGGCCGCGTCGTCGGGGGACGGCGTCGTTCATGCCCCGCCGTCGGCGGGGGGGGGGGTGCCCGTCGGCGTCCCCCAGCCCATCAACAATCCGTACATACCGCAGTCCACCGTCACGTCATCCCCCATCCCCTCGTCGGTAGCGACGCCGTTCTCGTCGTCCCTCCTACTGAACCCGACCGCATTGGCGATGGCGGCGCATCAGCCCGCGCTCAACGCCCAGGACAAGATCAACCGCGAGCTATTCGTCGGCAACGTCCCCCCAGGTACGTCCGAGGCGCTTCTCATGCAATTCCTCAATGGCGCCATGCGGAGGGTGGGACTGTGCGGCCCGACCGAGCCCGCGATCGTTAGCTGCCGTACGAACGCCAAATTCGCCTTCATCGAATGCGCGAACTTCGACATGACCGGTCGCGCGTTGAATCTGAACGGCATACCCTTCCTAGGCGCGTGTCTAAGGGTCAGCCGTCCGAGCAAGTACGCCGGACCCCACACGCCCAGTCAGACTTGGCAGCAGCTCACCGGACAGCCGTTGCCGCCGGGGATGACGGCCGTGCCCGAAAATATTAATCCGGCGTCGGGGGGGATGATTGTGCCATCATCGAATAATCCCGAGGAGAAGCTGCAGCGGGAATTGTTCGTGGGGAATACCACACCGGAAATGACGGAGGTGATGCTGCGCGACTTCCTGGGCAGGGCGTTGGAGCAGGTGGGATTAACGATCATGCCCGGCAATCCCATTGTCGCGTGTCGCGTATCGGGGAAGTTCGCGTTCGTGGAATTACGAACCAAGGAGGAGGCGGCGAACGCACTGAACCTGAATAACATACCGTACCTGGGCGCGCAGCTGCGCGTGGGCCGCCCGAGCAAGTACACCGGCCCGTTAACCCCCCACGGCAATTGGGAGGACATACTCGCGAAGTTCATGAGCGGCGAATTGCAGCTGAAGCAGCATTCCGCCAATAATGCCGCATCCGCAATCGCCTCGTCTTCCCCCATCGCCGCCTCAGCCCCGGCGGCGGCGGTCGTCGACCAACGACAGCCGACCACCGTCGTCGAGCTGAAGCAGATGCTCACGCTCAAGGACCTAGTCGACGACGCCGAGTACGAGGACATACTAGAGGATACGCGAGACGAGTGCTCTCCGTTTGGGACGTTGAAGAATGTAGTCATCCCGCGCAGTGGACCTGGCGCCACCAAGATCTTCCTGGAGTATTCCACGGTCGAGGACGCCGGTAGGGCCATCGCCGGCCTGGCGGGTAGGACTTTCGACGGTAGGAAGGTCGAGGCGGTGTACTTCAATCCGGTGAAATTTGCGAGTCAAGATTATTCCGATTGATCGATAAACGAAATACTCTCTATTCTCTTTTTGCTCCTTTGCAATCCCGCTTCTGCTTCCGTCTCCTTCTTTTGGTTTTATAGGTTTTCCTTTGATTACAATGAAGGAAATTTTCATCGATCCAGTTACGTGAATTTAAGAAGGAGGGGTTGGAGTCGAGGTGGCGTGGCCTCTGAGTGTCTCAGTCTCTATCTCTTTTCATGTTTAGGATATTATATTCGATAACCTTACTACTTATTTTGCTCTCTGTTTGTTTTGGCAACCCTCCTTTTCCCCTGTCGCTGTCCCTTCCACCCCATCTGTGCACATTCTGTGATGACCACAAGTGTGATAAATTACTCGGTGAAGTGGAGAATGGCTATTTGGTTTTTATTTCTACTGCGTACGGTTCGTTACTTATTTGCGGGGACACGAACCAACCGAATCCTTCCATTATTGTGTTGTCAACTTTGTGCTTTTCTGAATCAATGGCATAACATGCTTCTCGAGTAGGCGGGTGAGACTCACAAGAGGCCTGATAGAGAGACCATCTTGTGCGTGTATTTCAATTTGATGGTGTGAATGGTCTTTCCTGGTGTTGGGTGAAGGCTTTAGCCTGTAGGGGCCTAACAGCCCCATGGTTCGATTCTAACTTGCGCACGTTCGTAGGTGGTTGTCTCCATTATATTATGAGATGCGTACGATTCCATCCAGAACCGTCGACAAAAGAAATACTTAAACCCCTTTTCTCTAGGCTGGAAACGCCTTAACACTCAACTTACACATTAAAGTTCATCGTCCTTTTCGACGTACATGTTTCCCCATCATCGATGCTTGTTCTGCAATAATCAGTGAGCCTTACTATGACTAACCTAGACCTTGGCATGGCATTCCTCTTCTCTACAACCTCAGATGTCATCATTGCCGTTATCGTAGTTGTAGTTGCTGTCATCATTTCCATCATTACCAGCATTATCATTCCAGTCAATACCATCAATTAGGACGTAAAGAAAATTATTGACAATAATATTACCCACTTGTGACAGAATCAGTATGACATCGAACCTTCATGCCATTCATCTTCTACAGTTGCTTTTACCACCATCCTCATCCTCACATCATCTTCATCTTCTTCATCATCCCCAACACTGTCGCCATTGCTGTTGCTGTCACTGTCACCATCACCACCAACATCACTACTGTTGTCATCATTTCCATCTTTTAGAAAAGGCAAAAATATGGAACAATTATGGTTACCATCGTGACAGACTGACAGTGTATCATTGTTCCTGCCTATTTGTTCAGTGATTTTGGATTTCCATATGACTAGTTTGAACAACATGGGAGCATCATCCAAATTTTCATGATGGAATGCTTGGATCCATACCCTGGAGAGGATTTTAGGTATGCGCCTCTAAACTTGTAACCTCTTTTGTCTCAAGAGACCCACAAGCACTGAAATGTTGGACTTGACTAAAAGCAATATGTTCTCAGGGACCTTTCGAGAAAACCCCGATTCCACCATCCCTGTATTGACTCTGCCAACACTGAAGGTTCTATTTCATGACAGAATACTTCTTTCGTCATATTCAAGTTATCACTGTTTGCCTTCTCATCTATAGTCATGATGGCTGGATGGATCCTAGTCTCTTGTAGCGATGTGCTTTCGCCAAATGCATAATATCCAATCTCTCCCAATCCCTTTCCAAAATTCACAATTGTCAAATTCGAGTAATCTTAGAATGCCCTGTCCTTATTTGCCTTGTTGACTGGGGGATCATAATCTCATGCAGCATTGAGCATTCTCCAAATGATTACTCTCCTATCTCCTCCAGCCCTTTGCCATGATTTTCTATCATCAGTTATGAGCACCGATGGAATGCCCCGTACTTAGTCGTCTTGATGGGGGGTAGGGGGGTCATGTTTTCATACAGTGATATGCATTGAAAAACCTCCCCACCATTCACTTTCATCAGCTGCGAGCCTCATGAGAATGCCACCTCCTTTATGGTCTTGACTGTGGGGGAGATGAAAACATCACGTAGCAAATTTGAAGTCACCAAATGCTGCCACCCTAATCTCCTCTAGCCCCTGGCCAAGATTCACATTTGCCAGCTGCATGCACAGATAGAATGTGCCTTGACAGCAGGTGTGATCATGATTTCACATAGTGATGGCCTCTTCTAATATAACCATGCCCAAATCTCCTCAAGCCCCTCCCATGGATAAACACTTGGTGTAAACAGCTTGCAACGGTAGAATGCCTTGTCATTAATCACCCTGATGGTGAGGTAGATCAAAATCTTTAAGTGATGTGCATTTACCAAATGCCGCCACTCCAATCTCCTCCAGTCCCTCACCTCTATTCACAATTGCCAATTTCAAGCATCCATTGAATGCCCTGTCCTTAATCGACTTGACCAATGGATGGACCTGAAAAGGGTCACATACCTTGGATCAACACTCCCTTGCTCCATGTTAAAGAAGTAGTCCTCTTCTTCGTTCCTACCGTCACTCATGGCGGCAAATAATGTAGTCGATAGCAGTTCATTGGAGGGTGTGGGGGGTGGACGTGTTGCTGAGACGTTGTTGTCTCCATCCCTTGTGGGAGTAGTGTTGGTAGATACAATAATATGTGCCGTAAATTACGGCCATGGTGTTAGGAAAGATAAATTTCCTCTCAACTTTGGCATAACTGTCGGATACACTGTTTAAACAATGGTCCATGACATGTTGTCTCGTATTTGGGAAGCTATAAGTGCTAAGTAGATGATATAGATTTTTGTATTGTTCCTACGTAGACCTCAGGTATATAGCCCACAGAGGTGCACACAACCAAGACATCACCACGATGAAGTGCGAAAAATTCATCACACCAAATGAGACAGGTGTAAGCAGTAAGCAGCAGTACGTAGCGATACTTTTTCTCATATATATGCTTCAGCAGCATATTGGAGCATTCCCAAAACTCTTTTTATGATTTTTTTAGGGAAAATGACTCATATACCTGGCTTTAGCAAAATGACCTATCGTAGGACAGCTCTATCTTTTCTACCTATCGTAGAGCAGCAGATTTAACTTGAATGT
>JALLPB010001031.1:0-11611 GCA_036939975.1 Cyclostephanos tholiformis | reverse complement strand
AACCATATGAGAGTATTCGTCGTATCATACGCTCATGGGCGTATTTTGTCAATATGGTGAATTTTGACAAAATCAACAAGATCGAATCTAATATGTCCCAATTCAACATGAATCTCTCATCTTCAAAAAAGGAACTCCTGTTGTGGCACCAAAGACTTTCCCATGCATCAATGTCTTGGGTACAAATGCTGATGTATGAAAGGAACTTTCTCCCAACATGCAATAACATACAGAGTAAAGCAATGCCACACACAGGTCCTGTCATAAAGACCAAAAAGAAAAGAAATGTGCTGGATGCCTGTGTGCAAAAACTACAATACAATCACTGATAAATGCGCCATTGCATACATGGACCAAACATAAAATCTTGAAAACAAACCATCGATCACTTTTCTTCCCATACAAGGACACGTTCCCAACAGTTTTGGCAAAGAGAAAGTTGGTTACACCTGTGGCAGTCTTTTTGTGGACCATGCCAGTGGTAAAATATATAATTTTAAGCAATATATGAACTCTACAAGGGAGACATTAGAAGTGCCCTCAGGTTGGAAAATATGGCTTGAGATGAAGGGTTTGTCATCAAAGAATACCACTTCAACAATGGAATATTCTCAACCAATGAGTTCAAAAAATATTGTGATTGTCATCATATTAAATATACATTTAGTGGCATTGGCACAAAGCACCAAAATGATATTGCCAAAAGAAATATAAAAACAGTTGCACAATGGGCACGTGCTAACATGCTTTACCTGGCATGCAGTTGGCCCCAATGTGAAAATGCCAAATATTGGCCGCAAGTGATAAATCGCCCCCTCTTGTGTGCGCGATTCACAACATGAACATCATAATTACATATGACGAAGCGGTGGGTTTCCTAAAAAATCCCCCCTCCCTCGAGCCATGCCCTAACTTTCCCAATATTCGCACCCTCTGAAAACATATCATAGATGGGATTGCCCAGCTCTTTTGCTCACAGAGTGCTATACATGGGTGGCCGGGCCTTGTGATGGACCCCGCTGCATATCTCTTACTCGAAGGATCAGCGTTCACAGTACCTGTCAATCCTGTTGCATTTCGCATTCTTGCCACTTCAAACATATTCCCTCTCAAAGATTTTGACATGTGGGAAGTCACAGCCACCAAAACAAATCCGGCCCTCAAGGCATTCTTCCAAGAGGCGTACGGCTGGTGCCTCACAGCCATCGAACTTTGCAGCACCACAGGACATAATGGATATACCAACAACACCTTATGATGCGTTTGACACCGAAGACGACGACACCGATGACGACACGGTCAATACAATCACCGTTCCTCAGATAGTTCCCCAGGCAGCCGCGGCAGCCACCGTGGCCACCAGCTTCTTGGGAACAGCCCCGGGTAGCACCATGAATCCCAAGACTGCGGCGGCAATCAGCCAACTCTCAGCTAACTAAACAGCCATCATGTCACAGATAGCCACCATGAGTTTCACCCAGCCACGCACGCACGACACACGCCACCAACAGCCACTGTTCCAGGTCCCCCCGTTCAACAACTTGCAATCCCCGTGCAGCCAGCATTTCAACAAACTGCATTCAATGGGGGCAGGTGGGGTGGCCGAGGCTGTGGTCGGGGCCGTGGAGGACGTGGAGGACGTGGACAGATGCCATTTGCTGACCACATGTGCCATGGCAGCTGGCAATGCCAGGCACGGTGGTTCCTATTCCAGGCAGCGGCACACAGGTACCCCCCATCAATGGCGGCACACAGATGATCCCCTTTCAGTGGGGCTACCAGCAATGGTCTGGTAACCTAGCTTATTCCAACATTTATAAATGGTATAACAATTGGAATGTGTGTTTCTCATGTGGATTTGATGTCAAAGATGGCCACACTTCTACGATGTGCCCATTTCAAAAGGCCAACCACCAGGTGTCGTTCTTGCATAAAATGCACAGCAATTCATTGCGGTGGGGTACGATCCATGCACATGAGGCATGCATAAAACTGTCCTCTAGTTGGGACATCCCACCTGACGGTGTGGGGCAGATACAGGTAGTGTTGCAAATAAACATAACAGTTTAGTTTCTGCATATCAACCACATCCAAACCCCACCCAAATTAACATTAGTTCACCTACCCCAAGAGATGATGACATCACTATCATTGCGTCAAATTGTTTGTGCCACCACGTCACACTGACCATGCCAAAGAACCACATCAATGCTGTTACGATTGCACCCAATTGGGCCATTGCAGACTCTGGTGCCACATCCATTTTTATAATGGAAGGCGCCGATGTTGCCAACCAACGCATTGCATTGCATCCCCCAATATCAATCAACGCGATGGCTCAAGAATCAAGTCCACACACGTGTGTGACATTCACATTCCAGGCCTTCCCCAAACATTAACGGGACACATTGTCCCCTCCCTTGCAGTGGCATCCCTTATTGGCATATGTCTTTTATGCAAGGAGGGGTGCACAGTAATATTCGATGACTGTAAATGTGATGTGGTCTATAATGGAAGTGTGATTTTACAAGGACACAAAGACCCTAGTACAGACTTATGGACCCTTCTCCTCCCTAACTCGGTGTGTTCCGCCCCAGAGTAGTCAGTTCTGCCACAACCCAGCCCCTGTATGGATCATACCCCACACCCCTCCAACGTTGCTACACCCATCAATGTCACCACATTTACACACTCTGTACAAACACGCGCCAATGCAAAAAAATTGTGCACTAATTGTTATGCAATCCAAAAATCTCCACCCTGCTGAAGGCAGTACGAAAGGGGTTTCTCAATGGGTGCCCTAACATGACCATGAAACTCATCCTCAAGTATATCAATGTCAGTCCTGCCACCACTAAAGGCCACATGAATTGTTGATTAATACCTAATCTCATCAGGGAGGAAATCTATTCCTGAATTGGCAGCTGCAAACATAGCCCACTCTTCATCACTTAAATTATTATCATCTTGCACCACTTTGTCTACCCCAAGTATTTCATCTCTCTCTGTAAGCATCCTGGGTACATCCTCATTGACATACGGAAAGGGTGCCATCTCAACAGGGGCAATGTCTTGTGCATCATATTCATCTTTATTATCAAATATATATTCTTTGCCTTTTCTATTCTTAAAGGTCAGCCCGTTCTGCCTGCTTTTGGACATGGCAATTTTATTTACCTCTTTTATAATGATGTAAAGTTCCTTCAAATGATTTTCTTGTTGGTATTGATAGATAGAAATTTGTAACTTCCCTGAAAGTTTCCAGTTGGCCCCAGACATATGCTTGGGATAGTCCTCAGTGTTATGGTATTCATTATTTCATCATCCTCATGTACATCACAATACGCCCCAAACGGAACTTTACAGTGACGCTTTGCATCAAGCTTGTTCCTGGCAACAATCTCTCTTGGGCTCCATTTTTCAGAAATTCCTGACAGAAATGCATCAGTTCTATCACCATTAATCTAGGCAATGTCTGGTATGGCGTCACAGTTATTGTGCATCTTGCCCTCTCTTTTATGCCTTGCATCTTTCTCTCTATCTCCCCTACATGCTCTCATGCTGCCGTAGTGTTAATAGTGATGCTTGGCAATGTATCTCTCAACTTCTTGAATTCCATATCCATCAAGCATGTCTGTATCACAAACCCAGCCTTAGCATAGATCTGTACAACTCTGGTCGAGACATGCACTGGTCTATTCACAGTTCTAGATGGTAGATATTCTAACTAAGCTTATTCCTCGTGATGAAATTATCAAAAATGGTAGCCCATTGACGAACATCACGTCTGCCATCAGCATCACATACTTGTGCATTCCTATGAAGTCCTTTGGAATTTCCATGTATTCGATTATTTGTACATGCTCTGGCTTAATCCTGGTCATTTCCCCCCATATTGCCAAGGTTGGGACCAAAGATGCGGTAAGCATTATCGATGTCGTGCACAGTGACAGGGCAATTCGATATAAGCTGTTCATGTATCATCCCCTTGAATTCTCAATCTGTAGGGTTTCCAATCATCGCCTTGTTAATCTCATGCTTCATGAATCCCTCAAAATTGTCCCTCACCATGTGACTAGCATGCATTCGAAATTACTATTTTCTCAAGAAGTGTCATGATAGTGTAGCCCTTTTGCATTAGGCATGAACACAACCGGCCCATGCTCAGTATGGACAACAAATACACCATCCTTTCCATTCCAGATATCGTACGTCACTCTATACTTCTGCTTGATTGATCGGAGGGACAGAACATTTGCAATCCCTCTTGGGTTATGCCTCATGGTCATCAACCCAAGATCACCTTCCATGTCTGGCGACATAGATCCCGCATTGCAATATACTACAATCGGATTTGTTGTCTTCCTGATGTTCTTGAGCAGTGCAGCATTGCATATCTGGTCTATGGTGCTTTGATTTTCCAGAAGCACGTACCTTTTGTCGACCACCCTTTTTACCCCTTTCAAGGAATCATTTTGGAGAAATATATTCTCTCCATTGTCCATGTCATCCTCTTGGACGTTCACAAGAGTCTGTTCTTATGTGTCCTTATTGTTCGAGCTGCACTCCCATACAAAATGTCCCTTCTTTCCACATTTGTGGCATACAATGTTTGCTTTCCAGTCATGGCTTCTGCCACTACTATCCACTTGTGCGAACATAGCCCCTTCATCAGTGGACATTGCCCCATCTTGCCCTCTCCTTTTAAATTGATTCCATTGAGGTGGTTGGTATGCATTCATGATCCTTAACACCATCTGTGGATTATCCAGATATTCTCCTGTGCTGGCCACAAAATTCTCAGCTATGCTATGCTGGAGGTCTCTATACCTTCCCCCATTTGCACCATAGAGCATAAGGGTGGCTAAAAACTTCTCTCTCGTCGCCTGCTTGGCCTCCACCTTCTGCCTATCGTGGGGCTTTCTATTGGGGTCAACCAACTGGGGGTTGATCTTTAGGAGTTCTTTCTTAATCATCATTGGAAAATGGGTGAGACACCCCGCACCTCCGTATTCTTCAATCACCTCAACTAGCGACATTAAATCATTGTGGTAATCAGTGTTTGATTGGTTGTCCTTCTGATAGAAGAAAAATAGATTCTTGTATGCCTTCACCATTCCCACATAGTTGTCAGTCACGAATCATCACCAGGAGTTTTACCACATCATTATTATTTTTGGTGAGCTCATACCCTGCCGTGCCATATTGATCATATATTAATGCCCATTCATTTGATTTGTTCTTTTTATACTTCTGAATACGCTGCTTCATCTCTTTGTAATTCTCTGTTCATTCAAACTTCATCATACTGTACATATCTTTGTCCACTTCTCTCGTCATCTCATCCTTGCAATCGGCCCTCTTGGGCTGCATTGGTAGATCCAACATAGGATGCTTCATCTGGTGGATTGCTTTTACGATATCATCCGGTGATTTGCAGTTTCTGGATGTAGTTTTTGATGTTTTTTATTGACTTCGTAAATTTTGATGGATCGCTTGATGACCCCACATTGAAGTAATCATCCGCAAGTTCAGGAATGCTTGCTTTGAACATTGTTGAAGGCTGGTTCAATCTGGCAAACCTGTATCCACCTCCTTTTTTCTTTCCGCCTGCCTTCGTAGGCTTAGCCTCCTCTGCTTCCACCATTGCTCTATTCCTTCTAATATGTTGATGCTAATGCATTATATAATCAGCACGCAGCCAGAATGACATTGAATCCTGAGTTATTAGAAGGATTATGAGCTCTTCACATTTTATCTCATCTTCATTCCACAGCTTATCCCAATCAGTAGCATATCCACATGGCACCACTGGTATCTTCTCGCATTTCTGATACACACGTAGGACTTGTACTTCTCTTGGAAAACAATTGTCCTGATTTGTCCATTGGAACAATTGTCCTGAGTTGTGATTTTACGTCTGCACAGACATGATCACCAACACACTCCCGCGGCGATGCAATAGTTTAACTTGTGTTGCTTCATCAAATTGTTTCGTTCATCTTGTTTCCGTTCTGCATCGTCATCGTATTCTACATCACAATGACACTCCCTTGCCATTGCCGACATGGTTAAGAATAGGCTACCCCCACAACAACCAACCATCGATTTTTACGCAGTGGGATCAACCCGCAACAGTTCGCCATGATGCAGCAGATGATTGCATTGCAGCTGAATGTCGGGCCGCAGTCCAAAACAGCTGCTTCACAATATAAGTCAGAGTTCCTTGACGATGACACAGCGTGTAAAAGACCAAAACCCTTCCATATTATTATCCTCTACTATGCCGATGGCCGACGTCGTACATTGTTAAGCTTGAATCAGCGATAGCCAAACACCACGCACCGCGAAGGGGGAGACCCGATATTCAGACCATTTAATACCATTGCATCCTGACTCGGGACAAAAATAAAAACATGTTGCCCCATCTCCGCCGCTCGACCGCATTGACATCGCGTACGCTGCTCCATACTCGTCGGAGCAGTTGCGTGACTCCGACATTGTCGTCGCCCCTCGTCATAGTCGCATCGACGATAGGTAATGACAATGCCAATACCAATGCCGCAACCACGATCATGCGTCGGGCGTACATGGGAGGGGATGGCGAGATGAAGTCCCGACACGAAAATGCCAAGCAAGACGACGCGATCGCGATGCGCGAGCAGGCTTTGGGACAGGGCCCATCAGAGGTACGGTGCTATCATGGAAAGGCACGTTCGCCTCCCCCCCATTGAAAACAGCGGATGCGGCGACGGCGACGACGACGATCGGTCGTCATCTACCCTTGATGTATGTAGGAAGCGCCTAGTTTACCGCTCGAAACAACGGGGTTGGCTCGAGGTAGACCTGCTATTGGGCACTTGGGCGTCGATGAACATCCATGCCTTGAATGCCGAGGAGCTTGATCAGTTCGAGAAATTCGTTAATATGGAAACGATCGACATATTCAACGTCATGACCTTGAGGAGTGACATGCCCGAGGGTATGGGGGGAACGCTCGTGGAGAGGATTCAAGATTGGTGTATGGGGATTCCGTTAGGGAAGGCCGATCAGGAGAAGTATGACGAGGTCAAGACGATGACCAATCTCATTTAGTTCCCGTCTGGATGTCGTTTCCGATTGATGTTCGAGGTTGATGCTCCGGCATCCATCTTTTTTTTGACGCCTCGTCATCTGTTGTTTTCGTGGCGAGCTTGTTCCATGAATGCTGGAGGCTTGATTTACTCCCCAACTTTTATTTTCTACGTCGTTTCAAGGTAATCCAAAACTAAACACGATACAGCATGGATCATTCTTGGTCTGGATTATTATCATCCATGCACACGCTTATTCGTTTCTAATAGGGGGAGCCAACTCTCTTCTTCACAACGAATCCTATCCTACCACGATTATCCTTATTGCCCCCCCTCGTGGAGCGCGCGCGTCCGCCGCCGCTCGTTCCGCCGCCGTACCAGACGACGACGACGTCGTCGTCGTCGTTTTTATCATCATCCCCGGAGGAGAGATTCCACTCGCACAGCCTCGCGTACTCGACACCGGTCACCAACCTCGTTCCCCCCCCTGTTCGTCCTCTAACTCCAACCACGGTCCAAGATATGGCCAAAAGAATGGAGCTCCCGGGGTCGCCGTATTGGAGATATTAGTTTCACGGGGAAAAAAAGACATTATTTTTTTTTCAATGACCTCTGGAGATCCCAACGCCTTTGCACCTCCTTTCCCCTTTCTCGAAGGTGGCTCCAGTTGCTATCTAGTACTGGATAATAAATAAATTTGTTATCGGAGTCAGTGGCGAAGCCCCTATTGGCTTGTTTTCGTATGAAGGCTTGTCTGAGTGGCTGCTACTTTCTAACCCCTGTTGGGCCATGGGCCTTTTCTTGATTCTTGGCTTATCGATCACCGTCCTTAAACTTCTCAATACTATCTGCTTGGGTAGAATGTAGTAGCTAAGCGCACGACGAGGAATCATAGGTGCACATATACTAAAAGATCATACGTTGTCCTCTGTATCAATTTTTCTTGTTCGTGACACAAGATCTCCAACAATCGTATGTTCGACCACCTGCCTGTCCAACATAATAATAATACGATATCATCATCTATTCCTCATATCGACCACCTTCTCACGAGATCATCACACCGTTAGTGATTATTTTTTTTCCAATCCTTTGAGTCGGAAACACGCAATGGATCCTTGTATCAACTACCAGCATATGCCGCAGCGCATTCTTGACCCGAAGAAATCCAGTCAACAGAAAACACTAGTCCCGGACATCTCACGCTCGTCCTCCTTCGATGCAATGGAGAACGGGCGCCCGCTCACCGCTTTTAGGAAGCCCATGCGCCCGCTCACCGCTTATCACATTTACTTCCAGATCGAGCGCGAGTTCATCATTCAAACCACATCTCCCGAAATCGGCAGCACTGATCCAAACAAGACATTTCTGCGTGACGTACCCCGCCGCTACCGCTCCATTAGACTCTTGCCCGACTGGTATGCCGGCCCCGGCAAGCGCCAGAAGCGCAAGCATCGCAAGTCCCACGGGATGATCGGCTTCCTCGAGCTGTCGCGAGTAATTTCGAAGCGGTGGGCCACGCTCGACACCTCGGATCCGGAGACGAAGCGGTTCGTTACGCGAATCGCCATGAGAGAATTGGAGGAGTACAAGCTTGAGATGAAGGTGTATAAAGAGCTCGCCGCTTCCGCTCCCTCGGCTGTGATCGCCGTTCCTTCCGCGTTCACTGCCACTATTCAGAAGCAACCGATGCCGGGCGCTTGGCCCTGCGCCACGATGGTCTCTCCTACCGCTTCTCCAAGACCTGATGGTTACTTCCATGATGACATCGACGACGAGATCGATTATTCCATTTGCTCCGTAAGCAACAACGGACATTACATACCTTCTCCCTGTCAGATCGATTCGACGAAGTTCATTCATCCGGACGAGCTATCCATGTATGATCCTCTATTCGAATTGGAAGATGGTCAGTACGTGTTCGCACAGTCCCCGATTTCGAACAGTCTTGTAAACATGCGTCGTTGTGTCAGCCCTGTATCATCGTCCTCGTCCTCCGATGTGGACTTTTTGAATGTTGATCATCATATGAACGTTGGCGATGATGATTTCCTTGAACTCATGGTTTAATATGAGAAGAAAGAAATGCAGCAATTTTGAAAGACATTCAACGGTGGACAGATGTGGGATATCATTACATATTACATATTAAGAGTTAACTTAATATGTAAGAGTGTATTTTTGAATCAGAGATAAAGTATTTCATAGATGTGTCAAGTGTCTTGATCATCCCCTCTTACACCGAACCAAAGAGTGGGCTAAAAAATCAATTAGTCATTCTTAACTTTTTCGGGACAACAACTTGTGAACATGATAACATTTAGAAAAGTTCATATGATTATGTTCCAGCACTCTCAGATTATCAATACAAGACATAGCTCATTAAATTTTCCTGCGACGGCCCATATGCGAGGATTCAAATACTGTGAATTGTGTTGTCATACTTTCACACGTCCATGTTTATTTTGTCGGGAGCTCGTCAGCTAATATTGTAGCGAACCATTGCTCTATCAATCGTGCCAAACAGACTTATAATTTTTGCTATGTATTACCTGACACGGCCTCCTGACATGTGTGCTAGCTTTATTTGTGTGGTGGATGGACATGCTATGACTGGAATGTATTCGAGAAATGTCAGTCATTAATCTCAGGATCTCTGACTCCCAATTCATCTCCCAATATAAAAACAGACAATCACTCTATCAGCCTTTATATTGGTCATACTGATCATTTTAATCCATTTGAAGAGAGGGAATGCGATTAAATCAGGTGCGTGGCCTAAAGGTAAACACTGTCCGCCTTCTCATCAAGCCAAAAAAATACATCACTTTTAATGGCACGTTTTTCAGCAATTTTAGCACGTAGTCTTGCGCACGAAAAGAGGAGTGGTATATTCGGGCGGCTCATGGTCGATTCAAATCAGCCAATATTGACTTCATGTCTTCTTCACTCATCTTTTCGCCTTTACTCGCATTTTCTTCTTCATTAGACACAGCACCCCTTCCATTTCCCACCGCACCGTGTAATACTCGCACGGAACGAAACCAGTCGATGAGCTTATCTACATTCACAGAATTTCCCACATCGTCACGCGGCGTCGGCGGATTCAGCCAATAATCACCGGGGGTCGAAATAGCATCGAGCGTAATGGGTTGAATGAGGTCACGTGGATTGTCATTTCCATATGTGTTAATAACAGCATCGCATAATGCCATGGTTGGTGCATCGTCTTCGATGGCAACGAAGCCTTCTTTTTTCGTCTGATCATCTTTAATTTGTTCCAGGTAAACAACGCGACAACCTGCTGCACGCGCCGCGGCACAGTGATCTCTCGCAAAACTCTTGCTGATTTTTCCATCTACTTCATTCCTTCTTAGAGGAGGAGACCAATCTCCAGCAACGAAGACGACAGTTCTCGTGGGCATAGGACATCGACGAGGTTCTACCCATTGCCCTCGTGAGAAGCCCGAACTTCCACCAAATCCACGTGGGTCTATTCGCACAGATCGAAGACAATCCAGGAGGAAGGCGGGGCTGGGTGACCTTCCCCTGGATTGAAGATTGTAGAATTCGATGTGCTCGTCATACTCGTCTAAAGCGTCGGCCTCACTGACGTCGTTCTCTGGTGGTAGAGGAAACTCGCTATTGAGACATCGAAAGTGAATGCTATTTATCAGTACTTTCGAACCCTTGCCGTCTGAATCTATAGCCCTTTCCCAAGCCTTTTGAAACATCAATTCAAGACCATCCTCCTCGTCTTCACTCAGGAGTAGCGACGCCGTGCCAACTTCCTTGCATTCATTTAGTAGACGCTTGACGCCTTCGCGTAGTGAAAAACGAATTTTGTGGATAAAGCCTTCATTTATTTCTTCTAGACGTGGTGGTTCCATCAAACTTGATAAACCGTAAAAAACTACACATTCAGGCAGGTCGATGTTGCGAACCATTTGTCGAGTCTGCAGGCAATCATGACGTAATGCAGCAGGGAAAGTGAAGGCTGCAGAAACTGCTAAACGAACAAAGATTATAATCGGTAGTAGTGGAAAGCGGAACATAACAGAAACCTTGACGATGGAGGGAGAATCTAGGGTCAATATGATTGAATAGCATCCGATTGACCCCCTTCACCGGATAAGCCCTTGTCAGCGAAGGGATGCCCTCGCTTCTAATTTGGTTTGCTGACGGCGACCTTGACTAAGAGATATCAAGGATTCGTTGCAACCCGAACAAACGCTCGTCTTCTTGACTCCAGCGCTTCTCGGACAAACAACTAATCCCTCTTCTTATAAAGTGTACAGGTCGCATTTGTGTCGGGGCGAATCCGGAACAAAACAACTGATGAGCTTGACGAATGCGGCTTTTCCAGATCAGCCTCTGGTAAGCCTCTCTTCGCGGAGTGTAGGCTAATAATTATTTTAGCGAATATCCAGGTCTCCGGAGGCGGACTTACTATCTACAAGCCAGACAGACGATGCGACTACCGACCGTGAAAACCGGGGATTAAGGGACGGCTAATGTTCCAAGATGTGACAGCTAAA
>JALLPB010001030.1:0-13646 GCA_036939975.1 Cyclostephanos tholiformis | reverse complement strand
TGCCGCTGCCGCTGCCGCTGCCGCTGCCGCTGCCGCTGCCGCTGCCGCTGCCGCTACCACTGCCACTGCCGCTGCTGCTGCCACTACCGCTACCACTACTGCTGCTGTTTTTGCTGCCACTGTTGTTCTAGCCATTTTTAAGTTGATTGTTGTGTTGCCATTGCCACTGCCGCTGCCGCTACCACTGCCGCTGCCACTGCCGCTGCCACTGCCGCTGCCACTGTTGTTCTCGCCCTTTTTAAGTTGATTGTTATGTTGCCATTGCCGCTGCCGCTGCCGCTGCCACTGCCGCTGCCACTACCGCTACCACTACCTCTGCCGCTTTTGCTGCCTCTGTTGTTCTTGTTGACACGAATGTGTGACAAAAATGATCGGTACGACAGCAACTGATACAGCGATCGAATCTGACATGGCGGCGGAGGATGGCAACGTGGCAAGCTCAGAGAGGACAAAGGCTCCTCTTCGATACGTGCAAGGGCGGCTCTAGAGTCCGGGGGTTTATTCATCCATGTGACGGCTCGGGCTGCCCCTAAGAGTAGCGTGGAAGAGAGTTTTCATCTCTCTTCCCACTTTTTAAATATAATCTCCGATTACTAAGTCATACTCGGGCATGCTAGACACCTCGTCCCGTGAAAGGATGCAGCAATTGCAGTTGCATCAACAGTTCTTGCCTTTTTTAAGTTGATTGTTGTGTTGCAATTGCCATTGCCGCTGCTGCTACCACTGTCGCTACCACTGCTGCTGCCGCTGCCTCTGTTTTCTTGCCATTTTTAAGTTGATGTGTTGCCACTGCCACTGCTGCTGCCGCTGCCGCTGCTGCTGCCGCTACCGCTACCGTTGCTTTTGCTGCCTCTGTTGTTCTTGCCCTTTTTAAGTTGATTGTTGTGTTGTCATTGCCACTGCCGCTGCCGCTACCACTGTCGCTACCACTGCTGCTGCCGCTGCCGCTGTGCTGCTGCCGCTGCCGCTACCACTGCCGCTGCCTCTGTTATTCTCGCCCTTTTTAAGTTGATTGTTGTGTTGCCATTGCCGCGCTGCTGCCGCCACCACCGCCATTGCATCAACCACCGCGCGACAGCCCTTATATTGCTGCCATCCCTCCATTGGTGCGAATATTGCGCCGTTCATCCCTCATCCCTCGTCCCTCATCCCTCATCCCTCGTCCACTTACCTACCTGAGCACACTGTACGTTAGTACTATAGTACTTTTAGTATTAGTTCCTACGTATGTGAAGCCGACATGTTGGCAGCCGACCAAAATGACACGACATTGTCGGGGCCCAAAATGGGGCAATGTCGCCAAATGTCGGGCCGACATTTCATGACTTGTCGCCGACATTTCGCCGGACAAGATATTTAGGCCCCAAAATTGGCAACAGCGACATCCGACATGCGCAACTAAGACTGTCGTGAGACAACCTTCAGTGGAGGAGACAGATGAAGACCTAGACAAAGATGACAACAATGAGCAAGACTACGATGACTCTGAAGACCCTGCCATGATGTCATTGGTTATGATGCTTACATAGACGAGGCCCAGGATAGTGGCCCGGCCCTGATTATCAAATCCCTGAAGTCCGCATATGCAAGATGGTGGTTGGATACTATGCAACCATCATTCACTTCAACCTGGCTTCTGCATGCGCACTTTATATGGACCAGTGCATTGTGACTGTATAAGATCTTGAGTGCCTCAATGAGGAGGACATTGACCTTGTGTGTGCAACTATTAAGAAAGACCTGAAGACATCGATCCCAATCCTGGCTATCAAATGCCTGAGACTGCTTGTATAGTATGTCAAACATCAGAACCAGACGTCCAGGAATCTCGACGTTGACAAACATTACCCTTGACCAGATTATGTCCCTAGAGCACCACAAGAATGTGGAGGCGAAGTAGGACAAGAGACGCAAGGACACAGACCCAACCCAAATGACCCTTGACGCCGCCTCTGCCCCCAAGGCTCTTAATGTCATGAAGATTATCCTCTCAAATATGAGGGGACACATGGACATTCCCTTGACCTACGTAAGCCGTCAGCAGATCCTTCCCCCGGACTATGGTGACCCCAATGCCCCAGGATATGCAAATCATCCTTATGGACACATCCAAAGCTCTTATGCCTCGCTTGATGATGAACTGACCCAACATGCTCCCATCCTCGCAGCCAATAATTGTGAGTGGCATGACCAATTCAACTTTGAGACCCTTGAAGAGACTGGACCCCAACACCGTGATTTCCTGATTGACAATAAGACTGTCTTTAATACCTTGTTTGCCTATTGGGGGAAGTTGCCTGCATGTACCAATGTGAAGAAACACATGAAGACCGGAAATGGATGCCAGGCCTATCGCAAGCTGTACTCCTACTTCTTTGGTGGGAATATGGTCTCCACTGCAACAAGCGCAATCCTCAAGAACTTCAACGATTACCAGTATGAGGGGACCACAAGAACTTTACATTTGAGACCTATGCAATAAAACACGTTAAGCAGCACAACCTTCACAACAAACTTTCAGACTATGGTGTGCAGCCACTGGCCAAAGACCTTAAGATCCATTACTTCCAGAAAGGAATTGTTGACCCGTCTTTTGCTGCCATGAAAAGCACCATCATTGCTGCATCTGCCTCCTTCCAGACCTTTGACGCCATGAAGGAGCAGTTCATGACCTAAAAGCAATCACTTCCCCAGCAGCGCGAGCCTGTTCAAGCTCAAGGGATATCCTCCATTCGCGGGTGTGGACAGGGAGGATGGGGCAGATGTGGACCTCAAGGACGTGGGGGTTGGACTGTTGACAAGGGACGTGGAGCTGGACCCAGACAATCGAGGTGGGAGGGACTCCTCTCACAGGCCAAGGTTGACGTTGCACTCATATCACTGACAAATTTTACCCCAATGACAAGTATTAGGCCTTGACCCCTGCCAAGCGCCAACACCTTTGGCAGCTCCACTATCCCGGACAGACTCCAGCGTCTGAACGCTCAAACCACCGTGGTGAAGGCGGCGGATGTGGTGGTGGAAGGAGAGTTGCTTCAATGATTACGGACACCTCTGCCAGCCGTAAACATTCCGCTCAGCAAGCCAGCCTCCCAGACCAAAGTGACAATGATGCCAGCCTCTTTGGTAGCAAAGAGACCTCTGGTGCAAACCATGATGACCGTCGCACTAGCAATTGTGCCAATGCACGCCAGTCTTCCAACTGACCCAGACCCTTGACCATTTTGACTAGGACCATTAGGACAATTCGAACTATACATTTGAACTTACAACAGAACTGCTCCCTCAGGGAGATAGGACTTAAATTAGAGACTTCTGCTTGTGAAACGACCCTCAAGCTTGACTCACACGCAAAAACTTGTGCACTCAGCAAAGATGCACTCATCTTTCTGGACTATGACCAACCCGTAATGGTCAAGGCTTATGACCCTAGACTTGGAAGTGCAGAGTGCTGCACCGTTTCTGGTGCAGTAGCCTATGATGATCCTATGACTGGGAGGACTCTCCTACTTGTGATCAATTGGGCAATCCATATCCCACACTTGGACCATCACCTGCTTTGCCCCATGCAATGCCACGTGAATGATGTGACCGTGAATAACATGCCAAAATTCTTGGCATCTGACCCCACTGACCAAATGCATGCATTGAACCTCTCTGACCCTGGCTGTCCCTCCCAGACAGTTACCCTCCCACTTTGATTGGGGGTGATTATCTCATTGCTTAATGTGAGGATTCTGACTGTCAACCAATTTAATGACCCGGACAACTACCCTCAACTACACTTGACCTCTGAGACCCTGACCTGGGACCTATCAACGGACCATTATGAACAGCAAGAAGATGTGATGATGGACCTCACCGGAAACTTTCTGCCCCATGACTTGGTGAGGGGACAACGACATTTGTACGTCATTGATTCCATCTCCTCAGCTTCAGATGACCTGCTTGACATCAATGAAGATAACAACTTTCATGACATCCTGTTGTCACACATTGACATATCCAGGATTGACACTGGAATCAACTTCTTGACTGGCAATGTTCAAGCCCGCAAGACCCTTAAGACCCTAGCAAAACATAGGGGCATCTCGCCATCTGCCGCCAAGTGGACAGTTGTAAAGACCACTCAGCAAGGTGTTTGGACATGCCTCACCCCAATGCTTTTGTGACACTTCTCGACCAACGACAGGATGCTCCGCTATAAGCGGCTTCCACATCCCTGCTTCATTGACACCTTGATTGCTGGGACTCCCTCTAGATGCGGACACAAGTATGCCCAAGTATACTCGACCTCCTTTGTGTGGTCATGCGCCCACCCAATGACTAGTAGGAAGGGTGATGCGCATGAGACCTTGTCTCTCCTATTCCACCAAGATGGTGTTCCTCCGGTGATGACCATGGATGGCTCCAAAGAGCAGACTCAAGGAGACTTCAGCCGGAAGCTTAGACAAGCTGACTGCCATAGGAGACAGACTGAACCATACTTGATGGGGAACATCCCAAAAGATGATTAAGACCAGTTCTCCTAAACCACTTTAGGACCACTGCATTGAACTGGAGGCTTACATTCATTCTTCAACATGTAATGACATTTATATGACCAACAGGGAAACACCCGAGACCATAATGACTGGGACCACAGCTGACATTAGCCATATCTGTGAGTTTGGTGGGTACGACTGGGTCATGTTTCGTGACAACACACCTACATACCCTGATGACAGGCTGACCCTAGGGCGGTACCTTGGATCTGCTACTGATGTCAGATTGGCTCTGACCACCAAGATCCTCAGACCTAATGGACAATACATATGTCATTCGACCTTGTGACACCTGACAGATGACAAGATTCATTGCTCATGGATGCAGACTGACTTTGATGAATCTATCCTCACAACCCTAGGACGACCTTCTGTGACAGATGATTTTCCTGCCAAAGACTTGACCCCTGACACTGACTATATTGACCCAAGCAACCTTGACACGAACCACGGCAACTTTGAAGTGAAAGTAAGTCCTGAGATTGGCGACACTTATGTCGGAGCTGAAATTCAGTTTCCGCGAGGTGGCATTCTCAAGAACGGCCGAGCTGCTTCACGGAAATGGGATGTTGATGGGAATCCCATTGGACTTGCCAATGACAACCATATCCTTGATACAAGGGAGTATGTTGCTCAATTTGACGATGGAGATCAGGCCAAACTCAATGTCAACTTGATTGCTAAATCCATGTATGCCCAGTGTGACCCTGATGGACACGAATACTTCTTACTTGACTCCCTTCTTGACCACAGAAGACTTGACACCGCTATTAAGCTTAAAGACCAGACTTGAATCCAGACCAATGGACATGCCTACAAGCAACGCTCTACCATTGGTTGGCAAATCTGCTGCCAATGGCGTGATGGCTTCACCTCTTGAATTGACTTCAAGGACCTGAAGGAATCACACCCTGTCCAGACTGCCGAGTATGCCATCACTGCCGGCATTGACCAAGAGCCAGCCTTTAACTGGTGGGTTTCTGACACCCTGAAGAAATGGGAGTGTATAATATCCCTCATTCGGAAACGTGAGACTCGCTACCTCAAACGGACCCATAAATTTGGAATTGAAATTCCAAAGTCTGATAAACAAGCCATTGACCTTGACCACAAGAACGGGAACCATCTATGGGCTGATGCAATTGCCAAGGAGATGAAGAATGTCAGGATGACATTTTGGATTCTACCTAATAGAGAGACCGCCCCTAATGGCTATAAGAAAATCCCTTGCCATTTGATCTTTGATATTAAAATGGTTGACTTTGGACACAAAGCTTGACTTGTTGCCGGCAGGCACTTGACCGATGCCCCGGCTGCGATGACCTATGCTAGCATTGTCTCACAAGAGACCGTATGCATAGCCTTAACAATTGCCGCCCTCAATAGCCTTGAGGTTAACACCAGTGACGTAATGAATGCCTACATCACTGCTCCCGTGACTGAGTAAGTCTGGACCGTCTTAGGACCCAAATTTGGAGACAACAACTGTGGCAAACACGCCATCATCATTTGCCCCTTTTACGGACTCAAGAGCGCCGGTGCAGCTTTCCGAGCACACCTCACTTCAATTATTTGTTGGATGGGATATACATCCTGTTGCGCTGACCCTGACCTTTGGTTCAAAAGTGAAACTAACCCCATCGACAACTCATGATATTATGCTTATATTCTTTGCTATGTTGATGACATCCTTTGCATGCACCACAACCCACTGACTGTGCTCAAAGAGATACATGGCTACATGCCATTAAAGAACCCTAATGACTCTGACCCGGACATATACCTCAGTGCTAAGTTGAAGGAGACACAGCTCCCCAATGGCATTTGGGCTTGGGGCATGAGCCCATCCAAGTACGTCAACCAAGCCATCAAGAACACCAAGACTCAACCCCTCAACAAGTTTAATGGATGCTACAGACTACCTACCAAAGCTGATAATCCTTTCCCAACCAATTACAAGCCTGAATTGGATGTATTAGACCCCTTGGACCTGATCCTCTCATCCTTTTATTTGCACCTTATTGGCATGATGCAATGGATGATCGAACTTGGATGCATTGACGTTGCTACCAAGATTTTGCTACTTTTGTCCCACCTTGCCTTTCCCAGACTTGGACACCTCCTTACAGCCTTACATGTTATGGCTAATCTCAAACAGAAAAATAATTCTCGTTTAGTTTTTAACCTCACTTACCCTGCCATTGACCTATCCATGTTTCCTTGACAGGACTGGACTGAATTTTATGGAGACATCGCGGAGGCCATCCTTGATAGCATGCCTCCTCCCCTTAGTAAAGATGTCGATATATGCATGTGGGTTGACAGTGACCATGCGGGTGAGAAACGGACCAGATGATCCTGAATGGGATTTTTTATCTACATCAACATGGCCTGCATCGATTGGGTTTCCAAGCAACAGTCCACAATTGAGACCTCAGTCTTTGGTGCTGAATTTGTTGCAATGAAGCATGGTATTGAAAAGCTGAGGGGACTGCGGTACAAGCTCCGAATGATGGGTGTGCCTTTGAATGGACCTTCCTACGTTTACGGTTATAACAAATCTGCTATTACCAACTCTTCCAAGCTAGAATCCATACTAAAGAAGAAGTGTAACTCAATCTGCTACCACACTAGTTGCAAATCTGTGGTAATGGGCAAAACCTCATTTGCTCACATCAGTATGCATGACAACTGGGCCGACGACCTTCTGACCAAAGTGACCTATGGACCCAAAAGACATGACCTCATTAAGAATTCTCTCTATGACATCTATGACTACAAGATACAATGACTACTGCCCGTTGACTGACAAGACCACCCGACATATCCTTTCCCTGTGTGATCTTGAGGGTACTGTGGAAATATGCCCAGATAATGGGCTTATTTGGATTCTGTATGCTTATGTACAGACTGGATGGAGTTGGGGCGCATCACAAGACAGCGTTCCAATTATGAGAAAGTTCTGCTCCATGACATATGTAGAACTACTATGGACACAATCACTGGCATGCACCAGGAGCATGGTATTTGACATGACCCTTCTGCAAGTGCACTGCTAACACTCACCAGAATAAATGAACTAGATAAACCATAATTATCTTTATAATTGACCATGAATAGGGGCAGGCTCTTAACTGAGTGACTCGCCCCGGCCAAGGCCAATAGTCTACATCACTAGATAATGTTTAGTATGACCCTTTTCTTTCAATCGCTCAACAGGAACTAAAACACACCCTCTCACAAGAATGGCATCAATTTACAAAAAGGAACCTTTCTTCCAAGCAAAGAAGGAATGGGAAGCTAATGGCAAGCACCTTGAGGTCTACAAGTTGCAGAGCAATGATCCCACCAACAAAGCGAAGGCCAAAGTTTTCCACAATAGCGGAGCTTTTGGACTTGAATTCACCATTGATTGAACAATCCCAGACTTTGAGGCTGGAGCCAAGAAAATCAACCTTGACTGGGCTCACTCCTTCACCGAGTATGAGAGCTGCCTTGGCAGTGTGCTAAAAAGTGCATGGAGGCACATACCATCACTGCGATGGCAATTGTACCTCATGAGTTGCTTGCTCAAGGAGAACTTTAAGTGTGCAATCACGCTTTGGCTCCAATGTGCCCACAATGAGAAAAAGATGTGCAATAGCCAGTACATCTACTTGGCACCAGGAGGCGATTTTTGCCTCCAGAAGGAGCTAAAAACAATAACGATCGATCATCAACATCAATTTGAAGAATTGCTCCAAATTTTGAAGCTGTTGCCTGCCGGCAAAATTGCTGATCCCAAAGAAGGCCTCCAGGTGGAGTGGTTTTACAACTCTTTCCACATGGAGGATTGCAAGGAGTATGTCAAGTCTGGCCGGAATTTGGCCAATGAGACCGTCAAGTTGGCCGCGGAGTATTTTTCTGCAATCTATGATACGCAGGCAATAAATGGCGACCTGGATCACAAACACAATGCCCTAATACATGCGTTGGAGCAACATCATGTACATTGCAAGTTACACAAGTGCTCGAGCAATTTGCCAATCATTGCAACATCGTGATAGTCGCTGATCGTGCAATTCCCGCAACTACAAGGAAAATTGTGACAACTCCAAGCACAATTTTGACAAGATGAGCAAGAACGACAAGAAATTCAAGCCCTGTCATGTCCATGGAAAGCACGCAAAGCACAGTTATGACGAGTGCTGCAAGAACCTGAAGAATCATAACAAGCATAACACCGAGCATTACAATGACAAATAATGCAACCATCACACAAGCCACCACGTGACGATGGACAGGAATGAAAACAACAACTCAAGCATGACCCTGCACATGACAAAAACGAGCAAATCAGGCAAGATGAGTGCTAATTTGAGCTACGAGAGCCGGATGCATGATAATTATCATGTTTTGGATTCTGTGATTCATGTCCCCAAGAAGAGGAACTCGCCTGAAGCTGCAAATTTGGCTAGACCTAAGAAAGCAAGGAAGCACAAGAAAGATGAAGACTTCTCCTCTCTCAATAATGAGTTTGGGCCTGATCTACCCAAGAATATTTAAGGGATCTTGATCTCGGATGTTCCAGTCCAATTATCCCTGATGATGTCATTAACCCTCTTGATTTTGGGAACTGATGGTCTGCGCCAGTATAAACTAGGGTAGTATTTAGGGACCATACTGGCCTACAATTAGGAAAATACAACAGGAGAATCTTATCTGTACCAAGCGTACACAAGGGAAATACTGCCATATGATACAAAATTAGGAAACTACTAAGAAGCAAACAAACAACTAGTAAAAAAATTGTCTAGCTATGAAAACCTAATAACACTCTCAAATTCTACTGGGAACACACAAAATTCAACTGACCTAGCAAACATGCTTGAACATTCACATGCTTTAGATGAATATGATAAAAAAAGGACAGCTGGCAAAATCAGTGTCCTCCCAAACACCAGGAGACTCACCCCCATTACTATCATGGTCATGGTGATAGATACTATTTCCTCAGTGAAATCTAGGAAAATACTAAAAGTTCTATTGGACTCAGGTTCAACTACATCCCTGAGCAACAGGAAGAGTTTACCCTGACACTGCCAAGCATGCAAGACTGAGCAAGCTAGAAATATTAGCACACTTGCTGGCTCATTTGTCACCTCTGATATGGTCAAATTGAGAAATCTAAGGCTACCTGAGCTTGATAAAAATAGAAATATCAACAAAATTAAGGCTCTAGTGCATGATGAAGAAAATTGCACATGTGACCTCATCCTAGGGGCAGACTTCTTGTCAAAGGCAGGAATTGACATAAAATACAGTACAAAGACCATAGAATGGTTTGATAATGAGCTGCCTCTTAGAGACCCCAGCAGCATTAACATCATGGAAATACAAGCCATGACTGCAGTACTTGAAGTACAACAAGAAATGGAGCTGTTCAGCATGGGTTGGTATGAACTGTCACAGCTAATTCTGAAGTTATGGTATATTCAAAACTAGCTCCTGGTAAAATATTGAATTTACTTAACTTTCAAGTTACATATGTAACTTCAAAGTTACATATGTAACTTCAACGTTACATGATCATTTTGTGACCAAATATCAAATATAGGCCCCCTGTGACAGCTGACTCATAAATTCAAAACTACCTCAATCAACCCGTAACTTTGAATATACATGCTCCCATCTATATTCAAAATTATGGGCTTTGGCAACCATCCAATATTGAATATAGCAACAATTTTGCCATATATTGCTGATAAGTCACTATTTGATATGACCGGCTTTATTCCTTAACAAATATAACAATAAATTGGTGATTTCCAGCAAATTAATCACTATATTTGATATGATGGGTTCGTCACTCTATGTAATATTGAATATTGGATAGTTTCCATACCATATTTGTTATTAAATGGCAACCACGGCCTGTATATTCAAATTTATGGACCCATATAGTCAAAATTACGGGCTTTGCACACCATTTAATATCAAATAAAGCGATTTTTTGCTAAATTTGATTTCCTAGGCATTATATTCGAAATTATGGGCTCTTCACACCATTTAATATCAAATATGGTGATGTTTTTGCTGTATTCCATATCTCTATTTCCATCTAACTTCGACTTTAGGGGCCCTATCCTCAAATTTACATAAGAAATTTTGAATATATGTTTCTCACTAAGTCCAGCCACCCATAAAACCATGATCATGGCAAGGGCACCCCTGGCAATTGTTCTTCCCCAAGAATTAACAAGCAAGCACCAAAATATTATGCTCCTCCCGCGGATGGATTCCCAGTCACTTCAGGAGGGACTACTGCCCTGGCAAAGGGGGGGCAAACACTGAAAGGCAGGGTTGCTCAACAACCTCCACTGGTCCGACATTTGTCCTTTGCCACTCCCTTGGCTGTACCAGCTGGAAACTCTGTCTCTTTTTGTCCCAGTCAACCAAAACTTCCTCCAAGGGGAAATGTGATGGTCCCACCATCACCAATCCTTACACAAAAAAGACCAGGTCTGAGCCCTCCCAGATATTCCATTCAGGGGATAATCAGGATTATTCCCCCAGCAATGTTGAAGATGACAAGGAATTAGATTATGTTCTTGTCACTAATCAAGCCATCAACAACATCATGAAGGGGAAGGGCACTTGAGAAGAAGATGCCATTACTGCCATGCATCGCAAGGCCTTTTACATGAAAGCTTTTCCCGTGGCAAACCCTCATGAAGTGTTTGACAAACCCCAGTCAAAGGGTGCCTCCATGGCCCTCTGCCGCCCCAAGACTGAAGTGGATTACATCAAACATGTTATCCAGCATTGGGAGAAGGGTATTGGTATTCACAACATAGAGGATGGTGAAGAGAAGAATTGGCTCTTAAGTTTTTGTGAGTGGAACAAGCAAGGCAACAAATACATTCATCAGTATTGACTTGAAGAAGTTTATGCTCCAGGAGATGATGAACCATGTCAAGTATTGAGAAGGCTTGAGGCCAAGAAGGAGACTCCCCAATTGATTGAGACAGGCTGGATAGTCGTTTCCCGGGAGGAACTTTTTGATGCAATCAATGAGTGGCATCAACATAGTGGTCACCTTGGTGAGGAGAGGACTTGGGAATACTGCCACACCAAATATTGGAATGTCACTCAGAACCATGTCAAGCACTACTGCATGACGTGCTATACATGCATGAAGAAAAATCCAGTCACTTTGAAGATTAAGGGATCTATCAAGCCAATCTTTTCGAGGAGCTTCAGGGACAGATTCCAAGTTGATCTCATTGATTTTTGCAGGCTCAGGAAACACGATCCCTTTGGTGTCTTAATGTGTTGGGTGATGAATCTCAAGGATCATGCCACTGGGCTCACCCATATCTGTGCTTTGCCAAGGAAACAGGCACATTTGATCGCATACAAACTCCAAGAGATATTTGGTTTCATCGGCTATCAAAAAGTATTTCATACTGGCAATGGCAAGGAATTCACTGTGAAATGTGTCCTTCAGTTCCTCCGGAACCTCAACCCCAACATTGATTCGGTTACTGGTAGGCCAAGACGTCCTTGTGATCAAGGATCAGTTGAAAATGTGAACCTCTATGGTCAAGAGGGATTTTGGAACCGTGCTTGTGGAGAGAAGGTTAGCCGGTCAAAATCCAAACTGGACTGAAGTCTTGGGGAGTGTGGCTGCTGCCATCAACTTGCAGTGTGGGCAATGCAAGAATGATGTATCTGCCTATGAAGCTGTCTACAGAGACAAATTTGACCACCCCGTGTCTTGCTGGAAGTCAGAGGCCCGCCGGTGCTGGACTGCGATCCCGGTTTCAAGCAATTTGCCAGAGAGAACTACTTCATTGTAGATGGCAACAAAGATGACACCAACAATGAGGGAGGATCAAAAGAAGAGAATGACAATGATGATGGTTACTTCTCTGATGATGAACTCCCTGCAGACGAGACTGGTGAGGTAACTGATGAGTGGTTATTGAGTCATCTCATGGATGACATTTCTTCTGTTGCCTCAGACAAGTCTTCTCGCATATCTGGGAAAAAGTCTCCCACTGATGACGTTGAATGATCCGGAGGGATATTCTATGGTGCCAATGAAGACATTGGGACAACCAACTACAGAGTCAATGTACCTCTGGTGTAGAGGGAATTGTCAAGGATTACGCAGATCCAGAAGAGAATGAAGAGACGGACAAAGAAGTTGATTTTGACTTGGTGGTTGATGATGATGTGGTCCCAATGGTTGAGGATGATATGGAGCCAGTGCAGCATCCTTCTCCTCTTCTTCTCACCAACAGTTTTGACAATGCTGTCTGCACCAACATGTGCAAAGAAACCAAAAGCTCAGGCGACAAACCTCCATGGAGTTCCTGGCTCGACTTGATCAATCAGCACCGGGCCAAGAACAAGACACCCCTTAACTTTCAGAAATTTCACATGCTAGGGTAGACACTGCTTATCCCATTGTGTACTGCACTGATCCCCATAACCAATTCAACAATGACTGCTATTGGGAGCCTTGTATCTTGAAGAAGGTAGGCCGTGCAATTTATGAGGTGTTAGATGCCAAGGGGGACCTAAAATTAGTAAAGGAGGAGATAGAGTACACTGGTGATGAAGGGCTGAGGTATTTGTGGGGTTTGGTGTACAAGTTTCCTTCATTGGCATTTGTGTCAACATTTTGAAAGAAGCTACTCACAAGTTATGAAGGAATTGACACCAAGAAGGTGACACAAGCAGTCACAACTGCACCTTTTGTGCAAGATGAGAATGGGATAAGGTTCACACTATCTTGTGAATCAAAATGCTTCATTGGAGATGAAATCTGTGGTGGCATCATGGCTACATCAATATCTATTCACCAGACAACATTTTCTTCACTGAGCAGTTGTTTGCCACTCCTAGATCAGACCTCGGAAGTAGCCAATGGAGTCTCAGGCAAATGTCAAAGACCAAATCATACAGTCAAGGTACAGTCAATTCAACACTTATGAACACATTGATGACCAACCTCTAGATTAATTGGGATGAAGAGGATTCCACCACCAAATTTCCCCCAGCAAAGAATTTCCTTGGAAAGATTGACCGAGACAAGAACCGTCACATCCTACA
>JALLPB010001029.1:0-14735 GCA_036939975.1 Cyclostephanos tholiformis | reverse complement strand
ACAACTGCAGCAACAATTGTGGTTAACATTGATTCCATTGTTGCCGGAGAAGAATCGTATCAAATTGAGCAAATTTGTGAAAGACACCGGCTCATGGAGGAAGTTTTGGTAAACACAGCATCCAATACTGAGAACGAATCGTAACCAGGTGAAGATCGATCGCCCAACAAAGCAGCTTCAGGTGAATGCATTAAGGTAAATTGTAGTGCATTTCAATTCTCTGCTGGTGTGAAAGCCCCACGTTTGGGAAGCATTGAAGAATCACAACAAAAGAAAGGTGATGATCAAGAACGTGATACCATTGGTGAGGTTGGACAAATGTGCAACAAAGCCGGAGACAGCGAGTTTCTTTGTGATGAACGGCATGACACCATCAGGGAGATCGGACTTTTGAGCAAGGATCAGAAGAAGACTCCAGAAAAACTAATGACCAGTTGCAGCGACAGACATTGGGATGATGACCAAAATGGTCTTCCTGATGACAAACATGATACCATGGGTACTGTCGTAGTCGAATCTGAGCTTTCGAAAACTCCACCAGAATAACTACTGACTCGTCGCATCTACGTACCTCAGGATGATGTCTCGGATACCTTTGAGCTTGATGGCGACAATGTTGGAAATGCCTTGGGGAATGTTGTATTTGATGTCGACAATCGAAAAAGACCTCCCAAAGAACTAGTTGCCTCCGCTACAACTGATCAAGTCGTTATGTCATTTGTGCCAAAACTTCTTCCTATGTTCATACTGCCCAATCCTGATCAGCAAGATGCATTGCAAGGAATAAGGATTTGTCATAATTGTGATGCTCACTGTTTAGCTGAGACTAAACGATGTGGCAATTGCAAAAAGTGGAGAGCTGGAAAGAGGGAAACAGTAGGATGTTTTAAAAAGGGAACAACTAAGAATGTCAAGTCAGCACGAAAGGTCACATCGCCATTTGTAGCTGGGCATAAGAGGAAGGGGTGCACCTCCAGGATGGCATCCTCCAGAGCCACTGCCCAATTGGAAATCAAAAGATGTTAAGATTGATAAAGGCAAGCCTCCTTTTGCAGAAGTTGACAATCTTGGTCAATGGAGTGAATACACCTATCAACCCGTGTTTCAAAAAACAATGGGGAAGTATCTCTATCATGCGTTACCATCAGGAGCAACAGCTGTACCAGTTAATCCAAATACTGGTAAATGTGAAGTTGGTGGATATGAATTCTTCTACCAATGGTGGACACATCCCAAACCAACAAAGTTAAATCATTGAGTAGGTGCTACCAAGGAAAACCTGTTCCCTGAAGATGGACAACTCTTGTTGGACCGTGATAATTTGCGGAAGATAGGACTCACAAAGACACGGATGTTAGAATGTGATGCATTGTTCTTCTATCAGTTGCTCTTACCCATAGTTGACTGTAGCATGTCTGGTATGGAGGGCGATCCTAGGATGGGATTTTACGAGGAGGTTGCAAAATGNTGACTGTAGCGTGTCTGGTATGGAGGGCGATCCTAGGATGGGATTTTACGAGGAGGTTGCAAAATGCACTAACCTATACGCCATTGGCATCAAGGATCGTGGTGGCACAAGGGGCCATCACTTCAGAAGTTGTACAGCCGAGGAACTAGTTATTTGGGATGGGATTGTTTGTCGTAATCAGAGCAATAATATTGCTGAGTCGTGGATGATAAATCAGTCCAACACATATGACCGGGAAATTTCTGAGGCAATGCATTTCCGACGATGGCTTGACATAAAATCTTGCTTAAAATTGAATTTGTACTGGATGGAGACCAAAAGAGGACAAAAGAATTATGATCCCACGCAAAAGTATCGGCTAGTGTGGGATGTGATGACATTCAATATGAACCTTCTTATAAAGAGGGCGGGTAAGGATGCGACGATGGATGAAACTACATGGCCCAATTCAAGTTATGCCGATATGCATAACAAATTTGTCAACAAGAAAACAAACATGGGTGGGCAGCATGTATTGCTTCTAGATGCAAAGCGAAGATACATTTACGCTTACACAGCAAGACACAAGTTCTATGACCCAGAGAATGGATGGACTGCTATGGGTCCAGTTGAGGTAAAGAGAATGATGGACATTGTCCGCCCGTTAATCATAGGAAACAAACAGGACCCTGACGACAAGAGGAGACAGATATTTGAAGAGCCACCCCATTTGACAATGGACAACTTCTTCAGCGGAGATACGGTAACGAAATATCTTGGAGAACAAGGATGGAAGGGGACTATGACTTGTAGACGTGACCGCTTGCCAAACGGAGTTGATAAAAAGCATTTCAACTACGTCAAGGGAGCACCAGTTAATCAAAGAAGCAAGGTGGCAAGATTCAATCAACCCATTGTTGCAGTCAAGCATGTCCTAGGGGATGAGGTGACAGGAACGAAGCCTTACACACTCGTACATTGCTCATTTCAGTCCACCGGAGGGACTAACATTTCTTGTGTCAATTCAATGTCCGAGGTTGGGCTCTATGTGCATGAGAGAAATAGGGGGAGAGGAAATGCAAAGAGGACATGGGCGATTGAGATGAATGAGCCAAGGGAAACATACCTCAAGACATACAGTGCGGTCGACAAGATCGATCAAACACTACTCAGTTATAACATCAACTATCGTTGTTGGAAATGGTGGCATGCACCCATGAGACACGCCAAAGCGATTGCTATGAGTATGGCATACAACCTCTACCTGCAATGTAGTGAAGGAGGTGTGGATCCTGATTGGGAAGTGAAACCAGTTTCATCAACACAATTCAAACAGAAACTTTCCTTACAGATGGTACAGTACAAGGCATGGAATCACATTTATCCAGGGGACGAGAAAATGCGTGGAGCCACGCAAAAGAACAAGCATAGACGTGGGGATAATGACAACTCAATAGCAAAGTGCACGGACAACGTTAATAGGGTGTCATATGAAAGATATGTTGAAGAAAAAAAGCAACGCAGACATGGAAAAAAGCCAAGGCTGTGTTCCGATAACTTGGATCTGTTGAAGGAGCACATCAATAGCTTCAAAAAGACAAATCCAGCATTGTGCGGGTACTGTGGCACTAAAACATACATGAAGTGTATGCTATGCGAAACACATTTGTGCTTCAAATCTAAGAGGAGTATTACAAGTATGACATGCTCTATCGATTATCACAATGATAGATTGTTTGGGCTTGGTTTCAAGGATCGTCGCCAGATATTCAATGTGCCAATACATGCATTCTGTCAGCCTACCAAACGAGAGATAAAGGAAAACAGCAAATACATGGAAGAGTTGAAGAGGAGGTACAATAATGAGAACATGGACTTGGATTAAATGGAGTGCAATAGGCAACAGAGGGGTAGCATTTAGTTAGTAAATAGTAGAGAATGATGGTAATAAAATGATATGCTCGTAGCATCTTTCATACAAAATCAGGAAAATCACAAAGGAATCCATACATAGAGCTGATTTGATTTGAGTTTTTGTATGAAAAAAATGACGCTGCAAGCATTATCATATGGTGCTGCGAGCATTGCTCATACAAAATCGGAAAATCACAAAGGAATCGGTATGTCATACTTTTCGGAAGGCGAGTTGTCGTATGAAAAAAAAGATGCTGCCAGCATGATCATATGATGCTGCGAGCATCGTTCATACATAATCGGGAGATCACTAAGGAATCTGTATGTCTTACTTTTCGGAAGGCGAGTTTTCGTATGAAAAAAATGATGCCGCGAGCATCATCATATGATGCTGTGAGCATCGTTCATACAAAATCGGAAAAACACAAAGGAATTGGTATATCATACTTTTCGGAAGGCGAGTTTTTGTATCAAAAAAAATGACGCTGCCAGCATCGTCATATGATGCTGCGAGCATCGTTCATACAAAATCGGGAGATCACTAAGGAATCAGTATGTCATACTTTTCGGAAGGCGAGTTTTTGTATGAAAAAAATGATGCCACGAGCATCATCATATGATGCCGCGAGCATTGCTCATACAAAATCGGAAAAATACAAAGGAATCGGTATGTCATATTTTTCGGAAGGCGAGTTTTCGTATGAAAAAAAGTGACGCTGCCAGCATCATCATATGATGCTGCGAGCATCGTTCATACAAAATCGGGATATGACAAAGGAATCGGTATGTCATACTTTTGGAAGAAGAGTTTTTGTATGCAAAAAGTGATGCCACGAGCGTCAGGGGGTGACGCTCGCGGCGTCAGATCCTGCGCCCAGACATAACGATACCTGATTCCCATGTAAAGAATTCAACGGATCTACACACAAATTCATTTAATGTAGTCATGATATTCTTATAATTTTCAAGTATCACTCCACATACAATATCTTCTTTGTTTTAGTGGCTTATGACATGTAATCTCTTTGTATTTAGGGACATAATCCTCATCACCTTTTGTGGGCAGTAGCAGTAAACACCTTTTGGACATATGGCACAAGGATTCTCAGGTGTGGTGTAGCAGTAAAATATCCCCACCTCCAAACCACCCAACTCGCATAGAATTGCCCCAGACTCATATTGCTTGTAATTGTCAAGCACTTGTCCTGAAATCCCTGCTTTCTGACTGGGGCCCAATCACCTTCGGCAGCAGTTATGCCATTGGACAAGGACCGCAGTTTTGGCGGGAAAACACGACCTGGTTGTGTCGTGAAGGGCCGACCTTCCAGTCCAGCAAGAGAATGAGGCTTTTGCGCTGCCTATCTGATCTTGGCATCTCCGATGCCTCGACCTTTGAGGGGTGCGATGGCTTAGACGACGAGTTCAAGGTTATCAGGAGGGTCTACCTCAGGAAGGTATTGACGGAGCATCCCGTGAGTAGCAGAAGGACATTGTACCATGGGCAAAATTCGTCGTCATTTTTTGCAGTTTGTTCGTGTTGATTCGCTGGAACGACACACCGTCACCTCCCCCCTCCCACTCCCTCCCCCTCTTGATCGAAATGCGCCGCGTCGCAGGATAAGGGTGGCGACGCAATCTCCTTTCGCACCACGCAGGCGGCGTGGGAGGTGCTGCGTGAGCTGTTCAACGGCGGCGGCGTGAAGGGAGGTTCCTTTGCAAGCTACCTCGTCGCGCCGAAAGCCCGTGCCGAAAACGCCGCCGATGACGATGCCGAGAAGAAAAGGGAGGAGGCGGATGATGACGATGACTTCGACGACGAGCTCTACGCCAAGTACGCAAACAATGCGAGCTACGCATCCTACGAATTTTTCGAGGCGGCGGCTGAGGAGGAAGTGCCCGGCTACCGCGTTGAGCCCGCGAAAAGCCGCCGGTCGAAGTGTGTCGCGTGTGAGGGAATCGTCGAGAAGGGCGCCGTGCGCGTTGGATCGCTAGACGAATTCGCGGGATCGTACGGGAGGTGGCATCATCTCGATTGTTGGCGTGTCCCCGTGAAGGTCCAGTGAGTTGCGACGTTCGTCAATTGGCTCCATTACGTCATTTTTTCATCATCGCATCACTTTAACTCTCGAGCTTACATCGACCGATCTTAATTCTTCTGGATGAAGGAATGGCCTTACGAATCCGTCGGACGAGCGATCGTCGTTGCGCGATCTCCTAGCGATGGAAGGGATGCTCCTCGTCGGCGTGGCAGCGATGGACGACGCGTCGAAATTATCGTTCGTCCGACACTGCGTGGACGTCGAAAATTGGGCGAGGAGCAGGAAGAAGCGCAAGGCTGTCGCGATCATGATGGGGCTGGAAGTGTCTGGGGGTGCGGGGTTAGCGGTTGGGTCCAGATCGGCGTCGTCGTTCGCCGTTTCCGCCGGAGGGGACGGTCCGACGTCCGCGACGACGACGATGACGACCGTCCCAGGTGGAGATTCCGCAGCGGGATCTGGTTTCGTCACGCAAGGCAATTTTCGCGTCCTCGTGCCTGGGGTGGACGGAGCGCGGGCCGACAATGCCCTCGTCGGCCAGTCGTTTGTCATCGCTGGCACGTTCCCCGAGGCGGGCAATCCCGATGAGGTGGGAGTGGCGAACGTGAAGGCCATGATCCAATCGTTTGGGGGCGACGTTATCACGCGTTTCTCGAAAAAATCGAGTGAGTGTAATACATCTCTGGGTTACTTTGATTTGCGGTGACATATTCTAGATAACAGGAGAGCATTTGCTTGAACCTGTTTGATTAAATCTCGTCGTATTATCCAGCCCATCTCCTTGTAGGAAAGGATCCGGTTTCAAGCAAGTTCAAGGATGCAAGCAAACGATCCGTGGTCGTCGTTAATTTGCGAAGGTTGCAAAGCTTTTTGCTTAACCATTTATCGCTTCAACAACTTGAAACCTTGCCTGTATTGACAAGCGAGGAGTTCATGGGCAGTGCCTACCAAGCCGCAGGTGCTCCTCCTCCGCATCCTCCTCATGCCAATCAATGGCCGAGTCCAAGTGCGTCATTTTTGAAACAGCCAACTGACACGACATCAGCGGCGAAAATGCCCTCGAAACCCGATCCATCTCTTTCTGGGAATCGTACCAAGATGCCCTCAAAACCGGATCATCATACTTCAGCTTATGCTGCGACCAATCCATCTCCTATGAGCAATGCTGCAACGATGCCATCGAATCCCAATCCTCCTTCTAGTACAACTTTCGCTGGCGGTGTATCTTCAAGCTCTCATGCAATCGTCTCAAAACTTCAAAGCAATAACGAGTCTACTGCTCTAGTCCCTCTCACCGCCAAGAAAGCTAAATTCACCATCCCACGCCCTGGAGTCAATGGTGCAGTTGCTGGAGTTCTGAACGGCAAACGGTTTGTTTTGACAGGGGTCTTTCCCGAAGTGGGAGGCGGAACTGGTCTGACACTCGGCAAAGATCGTACAAAAGACATGATTGAATCGTTTGGTGGGAGGGTGACTTCTGCAGTCAGTGGAAAGACCGACTTTGTCGTCGTCGGGAAAGATCCCGGGAGGAGCAAGGTGTCACAAGCAGACTCAAAAGGTGTTCCCCTGATCGATTTGATTTCTCTAGAACGCCTTTTGATCGGGCAGACTAGTCTGAAAGCCGCGGCAAGTGCGCCGCCTCCACGGATCACGAATTTTTCTGCTGGATATACTGGACAAAAGCGCATAGCCTACTGAGCCTGCAGACAATTTCGAGCATTTTATTTTATGGATACCCAATTCGGCTCCTTCCCAGAGCGAGGCTGAGAGAGGGGACTTATGAAAAATACCGGTGGCCTTGCGTTGAGCACGCATGATGTAATATTTTCCAAAAATAATTGGCACTATAAACGCGTCGATTGCAAGAAATTATCTTAAAGTCATTATTTGTCGCTCACTTTTGGCAAAAGAGAATTATTTGGGGCAGTCGAACTCTCCAACTCAAGAAAAATGAATATGATGAAATTCATCACCCCAAAATACCAGAAATCTTCATTCATTGTCAATTATTACGGAGAAGGCATGCAGTCATACTCAAGAAATATGGCTAATCCTTACTCTCAGGTAGTGCTGGATCCACGTCAATCGGTGCAATCCCCGTGATCAGAGAGATTATGTATCCACCCAATATCGATATCGTCCCCCAAGTCAAGCCGACAACGACTCCAGCATCGACGATATTCCGCCAAGGGTACGTCAGGCGTTTCACAGCCGCGACAACGGCCGCGACTCCAATCGAGACGCTCCAACTAATAATCATTCGCTTTTTAGTGGCATGGAAGAGTCCCATGGAGTATAATGGAGCGAGGATGAGGTGATGGATGGGAGAAGTGGACGGTAGGAGGGTGAAGGAGCGAGACACGACGAGTGGAGAGAATTTAAGTTGAAACCCCTTGTACCCTTCGACGTAGGCAAACCACAGGCATGTGGATATATATGCTCTGTGTTGGTCGTAGGAAATGCGATTGATCGGCATAGATTGTAATTTCGAGTTTTATTTTTGTGATGAAAAAAGTACAACGAAGGAGAAGCAAATAACAAAAATTATGGCAATCGACTTCATCAGTCACTCACGCTAGTTGGAACTGAGTCAATGGAACCACGCCCTTCGATACAAACGGCTCCAACGCAATCGGAACCACGCGCTTGATCGCCTTGACCAGGATGTAAACCACGCCGAAGGAACCCCACATGGATGTCAAGACCTTGCCCGTGGTGAGGTTTAAATCGTTTCCTTGTAATGCGGCATCATCGCCGGACACGCTCGATGAGGCTCTTGCGGAATTACTACCCCCTCCGCCACCACGGATCATAAGCGGCGGCGGTTCGGAGGCAACCCTGCCGAACATATTCGTCGAACGGGACAATGGTGAGGGTAACGAATTTTGGAGTATGGCCGACGACGTAGTCGCCAGTGGCGGCACGTCAGCTCCGCGCGAAAAGCCGCTGACGATATTGCCGAGGAGCGCTACTCCAATCAAGCTGTGCATATTATTTGCTTCGTCTCTATCGATTCGAGTACGACAGTATTTCTTACACGGCAACTCCAACGAGGGCTGCAGCTGCAGCCGAAGATATTGGACCCCTGTTTGATGCCGCGGGAGTGGTCAGCTGTGCGTGGTCATTCAGGCAGCTGGCATAAATAATTTTTCTGAACGGCGTCCCTGGTAAATAATGGGATTCATTTTTTTGTTGGGGAACGCCTGACAGACCTCAAACCTGCTCACCATCGCCCCCGCCGGCCGCGCGCGCCCCATCGACGACTAACTGTCAACTAACAGAGAAGGCAACCCTTTTCTCTCTTTGGACAGCACTGGATACTGGATACTGATTGCAATTTTAACGCGCACATTAACTGTTAAGAAGAATGTCTGGTCGTGTCGGAAGAGGTGGTGGATTTGGAGGTCGGGATGGAGGTCGTGGTGGAGGAGGAAGGGGCGGTGGTTTCGGGGGTAGGGATGGCGGCGGTCGCGGAGGACGGGGCGGCGGCCGCATGGGCGGCCGCGGTGGCAGAGGAGGTGGAAGGGGTATGCCAGAGGGCCCGCCCGATGCCGTTGTAGGTGTGTTTTTCATCACTGTGTTGTTTCCTCTGTACTTCTGCATTCCTTTTCCCTCAACTCCGACGATTATGCGTTCCATTGACGGGATACTCTCATCGACTGTCCTGGCGTAGAATGCGGCAAGGTTCTACACGAATGCGAGTCCGAACTGGTATGCAAACTCACGCATCCCGAATCCAAGATTCCCTACTTTAACGCGGGAGTATACCTCGAGAATAAGAGAAAGATCGGCAAGGTCGATGAGATATTCGGCCCTATAAACCTGGTTATGTTCACGATTAAGATGGATCCAGGCGTCGTGGCAAAGAGTTTCAAGGAGGATGACTTGGTATATCTGAGCCCAGACAAGCTGCTTCCTCTTTCGAGATTTACTAATCGTGAGTATAATATTATGACTCATGACACGTGTACTAATCCTTGCTCTCATCGTGCACTCCTGTCCTAAATATAATTATGATTCCGTTTCGGTTCTACGATCAGCGGGAGGTGGGGGTGGCGGAGGAAGGGGTGGTGGTCGGGGAGGTGTTGGACGTGGGGGTGATGGGAGGGGTGGTGGACGAGGTCAGTCTTGCACCTATTTTACTTGGCCCAACTGAATACTGTTCCCGCTTTATTTCTAATTTTGATACCTTTTTTGATATCCCAGGCGGAGGAAGAGGAGGTTTTGGTCGAGGCAGTCCAATGGGAAGAGGTGGAAGAAGTTCCTCCATGGGCAGAGGTGGCGGCCGGGGCTTTGGCGGCAGAGGTAGAGGGAGATTTTAGTATCGTTGCCACAATGAAAGATGTCACATCTATCGTATGGGCTCAACACGAGGAGAAATGGACCCAATGGAACAGTGCTTTACATAATATGAAGTAAAAATGAACATTGATAAAATCAAAGCTATTACTATCTTAATCCATTTTTTAGGTATTTTATTTTTACTCATCATATCGTAGGGCTCCTCATTGCTTCCATTTCTCTTTCCACCGAGTCCGTTTTACACGTGATATGTACTACCTAGGTACTCTAGGTAGGTAAGTAAGTATGAGGGTGGCGCGCCAAAACAGTATGGGTACCTATTGATTTTACGTCGTAGAGTACAAAATATCCGTCCGTCCAAACCGTTCATTTTTTTTAAAGAGAGCTTACTGACGTTCTCACATTATTACCTACTTTACCCCTATGTACTCCCATTGCCCCCTCTCGAGAATGCAGTTTCAAGAAAACTTTCTCTCATCTGCACTTCGTACAAAAATAATATCAACTACATGACCCCAACCCGAACTCATCTTTTCTGTCATCATTCGGAGAGACTCAATCAAGAGGTTGAAAAGTTAAGCATCAGAGAACTTTGTAGGACTGTTCTGTTATAATCGCCATTCGCGACAGTATGTCTCTCCGCTCATACATCCATGTAGCCCGTCGCCTGGTTCAGAATGGCGCCACCATCTCCAGGCCTCTGAGATCAATCTCCGCTGTTGCACAGGAGCCATTAATTTCTGATCTTTCAGCGTCCTATATCGAATTGGAGGAAAAGTATGGTGCACACAATTACCACCCACTGCCTGTGGTGCTTTCTAGAGGAAAGGGTGAGTACCCCCCCACCCTATATGTTGGGGATTCATTTTTTCGCTCCCTCTCAAGTCATAACGAAACACCCGAATTCATTGCGCGTAGGAACACGTGTGTGGGACGTCGATGGCAACAAATACTTTGACTTTCTCTCTGGTAAGCGATTTGGGTGTCTTTTGTGTGTGACTAGAATGATAGCTATAAGCAGGGAGTCCTCACTTCCCTGCATTTGCTGACGCTGCTCGTTTAACCAACGTGCAGCTTACTCTGCCGTAAACCAGGGCCATTGCCACCCCAAAATAATCGGCGCTCTCATGGATCAAGCGCAAAAGATGACCCTCACATCGCGTGCATTTCACAATGACTGTCTTGGGCAGTATGCTGAATTTATGACATCTTACTTTGGTTATGATCGTATCCTTCCCATGAACACCGGCGTTGAGGGGGGCGAGACTGCCATAAAACTCGCTCGAAGGTGAGAAAATGAGAGGAGAGTTCAATTTCCCTTCCCCCCCAATAGCTTGACGTTTACTAATCTTCTACGTCTTAAGATGGGCCTACGATATTAAAGGTGTCCCGACAAATCAAGCACGCGTGCTTTTTGCTGGAAACAACTTCTGGGGGCGCACATTGGCTGCCATTAGTAGCTCCAGTGATCCAACTGCATATACAGGTTTTGGACCTTATATGCCTGGATTCTCCAATGTTCGATTCGATAATCTTGATGAGGTCAGTTTTGCAAGTGTTCTGCGGGATCTATATTTAGTTTGGCGCTTCAACAGTCTGAGCTACATCATTCTAACGAATTGATGTTTCTTACACTGATTATCCCACATCTTGTGCACTATTAATAGTTGGAGGCCGAATTTAAAAGGGATGGTGACAACATTGCAGCTTTTATGGTTGAGCCGATTCAAGGCGAGGCAGGCGTTGTGCTCCCATCCGATGGTTACATGTCCAACGTAAAAAAGCTTTGCGAACAATATAACATTCTGCTGATTGCTGATGAAGTCCAAACTGGCCTTGGGCGCACAGGTTACAGACTTGCGGTTGATCACGATAACTGCAAACCTGATATCCTCATCTTAGGCAAGGTATGTATGAGGTGTGTCAGTTTTCAACACTATTGTACACAATTGATTCTGACCATTTGTTTTCACCGCTCTGGTTACAAGGCTCTCTCGGGAGGAGTCCTCCCTGTATCGGCGGTCCTCACCTCGGACGAAATAATGCTCACATTAAAACCAGGTGAACATGGCTCGACGTACGGTGGGAATCCGCTGGCATGCAAGGTGGCAATGGCGGCAATGGAGGTCTTGCGCGATGAGAATCTCGCCGATAATGCCACGGCTCGAGGATTGCAGCTCCGTGCTGGCCTGAGGTCCATGGAAGGCAGCACTTGTATCGAAAAGGTCCGGGGTCGTGGCCTTCTCAACGCCATCGTGATTGATCAACTGAAGATGGGCTACGGTGATCATGGTAAAGGTGAGGATTTATGCCGCGTAAAATTTCGTGTTTGAATACATTTCCAATCAATTTATACCATTATCTATTTGTCACTCTCCGCCCAATCAGCTTGGCAGGTTTGCGTCCAGATGAAGGAAAATGGACTACTCGCAAAGCCGACACACGGAAACATCATCCGCTTCGCCCCACCCCTTACAATTACCGAGTCTGAGATTGACGAATGTCTCGACATCATTGAACAGAGTGTGAAGCAGGTGGGCTAATACTGATACTGGTAGCACATTTTAATATCTCAATTATTGTTTTTGCCTTACCGTTATGCTGGATGTGTGCTTCTGATCAAATTTTGTAGTAGTTTCGGCCGAGAAGGCACGTCCAATCAGCACATAAAAATGGACAGTTAGTTCCTTGAGAACAGAAAGATGTGGCCACCGGTACAATTTATTACTCAGGGGTGGCATTCATTCATTTCTTGATGATGATGATTGGTTCAACAAACATGGACGGAAAGACCTAAGAATTTCTCCGTCAATGGTTTGGCGTAACGTGCCATGACTTTAGTCAGTACAATAAGTACTATAACTCTGATGGAATGGCAAAAATAATTTGTACAAGCGATGTTGGAGGAAAAATAGGATTCGTGAAGAATTGTTCTAGCAGCTTAGCAGACGCACAAAATACTCTCGTTATTTCCCTAAATAGCTTGTTATCAAGAATTGTCATTATGAATATAATGTTACGCAGCTATCTGGAACGAGACGCTCAAGTGCAAGCACGTAATTGTATTTTTTTGCTCATGCACCAAACGATGGCTTCAGCAGGAATTACGTCACTGCCTCAATGCTACGCCTTTGGCGCTTCGAAGAGTTGCTGGATCTGTCGCTGTTGTCGCCTTTTTCTCTCTTTCTGTTGACTTCATTCGCTGTGGCCATTTTATCAATAGCGCAATCTTCCCTGTCCTCTTCCTCCGCCTCTTCCGCTTGCTCGCCATCATTTCCAGAATCCGCTTTTTTCGAAGGCTTGGGACTCGTGGTCACCACTTCATCCGCTGCACCCATTCCAGAATCTTCTACTCCCCTTACTTTTTCCTCCTTTTCATTTGAAATCTCCTGCATCGGCACCCCATTACCGCCATGTGAGCCGCCACCAGCGACCCTAGTCGAAGTCATATTCGCTATACTGCGCTGCGCATAGGACGATGACCCCCCTACTCTCCTGCCATTGCCTAAGTATCCCCCAACAATCCCTCCTCCTCCACTCCCCTGATGCGCACTCCGATGAACACGAAAGCCGAACACTCGGGGCACGTACGCCGAATCGGGCTGGAGTGGTTCTGGGACGAGGTTGTTGAACGTCATTAGAAAAAGGTGAGGAAATGTGGTGCCGAACGCCGCCCCATCCACGGCGCCAACACCCCCTCCTCCATTACTGCCAGAAATGGACGAAGCCCGAGAAGAGGACCGTGATGGGGGGGGGTGGTAAACGTTCTTACACTTTGGACAGAACACCTTGGCTGTGTCTATCCCAAATTCGTCGCGAAGGCCCACGGGGAGGACGGGCTGGCCGTTGCACTGGATCAATGGGCAGACTCCAAATTCTTTCACAGCATACTGATTTTTTGCAGTGTAAATAAGTGACAAAAAGTAAAAATGAGTGATTTTACAGGTGAAATGATTATACTAATTAAGCGTGGTAGTGGTAGGGCTTGAAGGTTGTGCCCCCCAAAAAACTGACCTTGTTGTACATGGAATCCAAACCGTGCGTGGTGACGATGTAACGCGCGTGGATCAACCCGTATAGAGTGCAGGCGCTCTGGGTCAGGTGGGAATCCTCGGAGTCCTCCTGACCGATGCGGTCTAAGATAAGATCGAGGCAGTCGGAGTAGTTCGAAACGCATGCCCGTAAGCCGTAGAGGTTGAACCCGTCCTCGATGAAGGCCCGCTCGACGTGACAGAACATCTCATGTCCCTTGAGGCCACAGAACCTGTTAGTTGCAGCGTTCATTAATGGAAGCATAAGATATGGGGGGGGGGGGGGGGGGGGGGGGGGTCAATACCCAGAAAGTTTGAGCGAAGGGCAACGATATGCTGAGCCCAAGACCAAAAAACAACCAATTTAAAAGACACCGGGAACAACGGAACCAAGAGGACAAGAACACGACAACGGGATTTGGGTAAGTGAGGAGCTAACAACGCACCAATGTATCCACGGCTCATGCCCGGAGGCTGACGAGTCCTCGTTATATGACATGCCGAGGATGGCGACCAATTCGATTCCGACGTGGACTTAGGGGAGCTCTGCCAATTATTTATTTGCTGCTGCGAGCCTTAGATCAAGATGGGGTGGATAAGGAGCTAAACCAATGGGGGGTGGACCGATTATTCGGATCGCTCTAAATTCGACGAGCGGAGGATTGATCGAGCCGCAGATATTAGAAATAGGAGGAGAGAGAGTAGAGCGATAATTATTTTTTGTTGATGTTGTTGCCAGCCAGGTGTAGCGATCGCAAGTCGTCTGGCCTTGGTAGGTATTGGAGGCATGTTCCGCCAGCCTCTATGGTACCATACGAGTTTTATTCCGATGTTGGCCCACCCACTTTGTAAAAAAAAAAAATCCCTCATTGGCTGCATATTAGTAATCCGACTCTTAAACATTAGATCTAATGTCGCCCGACCCAACTGAGTGCACAGTTGTCTAGACGAGTACTTTCTCGTCACATCGGTATAGGACACCCCTATGCTCCGACAGAATCTTGA
>JALLPB010001028.1:0-11627 GCA_036939975.1 Cyclostephanos tholiformis | reverse complement strand
AGTAAATAGGATCTGTAGATCAAATTAATTTTGCCAGATCAATATTTGGTCGTTCGGAGGATGGATAACCTCGATGGATGTCATACAACATTGTTGTCTGACTTCCCTTTGATACTTTCTTTTCTCTGAGGCGACTGCCCACTTCACCACAATACCCGCCAAAACCCCATGTAGTTTCATCTATTGCCCAATCCAAGTCAGCACACAGTGTCACATAGTTCATGTTGTGGATAAGACACTTGAATGTGAAGCCATACTTCACACAAGGATCGTATCCATCCATTCCACACGGTGCTGTAGTTAGATTGTTGTTTAGCTTGAAGAACCTCTTTATGATCTTTCAACATTCCCTTACAATGCATTCAGCAATGGGAGCATCGTAATGTGGATCATGTACAACCCAATGGGAGACATGGTCCCTGGATTGCCATCCAATGAACCATGCCAAATAGGGACACCAGCCCATTGAACCAAATCTGGAACCATCATGTTGTGCCAGTCATGTCCCGTTCCAGAGCCAGCTCCACATATCAGGCATAGACATTGGTAAAGATGGCAAGATTGGAGTAATATGGCATTCAATTGTCATTCTCAATTCCTGAGGTCTCTGGTGGGCAGAATAGGAACAGGAGTTGGTAGTAGAAGAGAGGATCATCTCTCACATGATCCGCATCACATCCATGCTTCCTCAAAAACTTTGGCATCAAGGGATCCTCTTCGACTATCCGGCTTCAGGTTTTGTTGAGTTACATCATCTTGGACATATGTACCCAGATGGAATGGATCAGGTGTGGAATCTCCACCCATTAATCTCATGTGCACCAGCTTCATTTATAGGGAGTACCTTCACACTTCCCCTTTTTTGTACTTTGGTCCAAAATAATACAAACTCCATCCACCAGGGTTGTCAATTTCACCTGCCCATGGGGCATTTCCATTTGGTTGATAACCAGTCCAATTAGGTGGAGGACCAGGAGGAACCCATCCATCTGGCACACCCAACAGCTGAACCTCCTCTGTATTTTCTACTTTGTGCGCAAATTCCTTGCCCTTCACATCATCCAGGTTGTCCACATCATCACCAATTGGTTTGTTGGACAATTCAAATATTTCTCTGAGAATGGTTGCCTCATTATGAATTTCCGTTTCTTCCCCTTCCTCATCGACATCCTTCTTTCTTGCATGGAAGGGGTTTCACCGCTGTCAAGGTGCACACTATCGACTGCGCCCAATCACAGACGTAATTTTTTGGGGCTACAAGTACAGTATTCCACGCTTGCATCAACAGCGGGGGAATGCCCGGCGACTCTTCTTCAATCTGACTGAATAGAAGTTGTTTCGTTCACTGCGTCTTGCCATTTAAACGCCCTGGTGGGGCTCCAGAAGGTGGAGTTCCAACACTGGCGTTGCGACGGGTTCTGTGTGGTGTTATTGAGGTTGTTTCTTTTTCTTCTGCAAGTGTGGCAGCTGCGGCAGCTTGCACAGCAACAACTTTAGGATCCACCATTGTCGATGATGTTGAGTGCTGTGTTTATGGTTGGAAGTGGTTTTTGTGGTGTGGCATGAAGTTTTTTAGTATGGAGATTAACGTAGGAATGACCCCAACAATAATACCTAAGGTGTTGTTTTGGGATATGATATTGGAATTAAAAATAGTGTATGGCAATGTCAACAATGGCCACCGCAATGCTACCATCATTACACGCGGAATAACATCAGCTTTCAAATGGTATTATTGAAAGTTAATGAACTTGAACTGTGGGGATGTAGTAACTGGTAAATGGGCAAAAATAACACCCTGGGTGGTACTTTTTGGCATGCCCCGCCCGAATGATAAACATCCGAGGTGCAGTAGTACAGGCCATCTCAGTACTCGAGATCAAATGATAATGAGATGGGGTGGTGAATCTGAGACTGCCAGGGGCAGTGGGGTCCTTGCATCCGCCAGAACAACCACTGGGGATATGATCATCTCAACCATGTTAGCACAATAGTAACAAGGTTGATAGTATGTTGTGCCATCGGACAATGTAAGCAGGAGGAGTCCTCTTTTCTTAATAGTATCATCAAAGGATGAGGGACCTCCTTCAAGTGCAACTGAAATAGCCACCAGCGGGATGTCCACTGAGTTAACAAGGAGGTTTGCATCACCTGTGATGCATATGTTGTAGCCCCCATTGATAAATGGACAGGTGCTGTCTGTAAGGGGGAATGTCACCGAGGTGGCATGGTTGGTGTCAATACCACAGACATGGGGATCGCCTGAGACATGGGTGACACTGGTGACTGGCAAAGGGGTATCAGGATATTTGTTGTCCTCCTGCCAGAGGACAGGAGGGAGTCATTGAGGTGGTGGGTGAAGGAAAATGTGTGCCAAAGATCCATGAGGAAAGTCTGTCAGGGAGCAATGTGTGGGTGGTGATTGCGCCAGAGGATGAATTGTCACCACAGTACTTGGAGAAGGAATGAGCATTGGTAGAGCAGTTGCAGAGACGTCGTCCGCGCTGGTGGAATCGGCAGACCCGTAGATATGGGTTGAATTGATGCATCGGTTCAAGCCATACTCTAATCATTCATCCTGAGAGGCATCGACATCATCATCCTCCCAATTGTCCCAGTCCATCTGGTCATTGAGGCCGGCAACAGTGATATCCAGTTCCTCCACGTAAGCCCATAAGACCTGGCAAGGGGTTTGTGTGGGATTTCCGATATGGTCTTTCCAATGGTCTAGCCATTCTTCTTCGATAGAATCACGTATTGTTGGTGACATGTTGTTTTTCATGTATTTCTTGAGGCAGATGGCAGTGGCCAGCATATCACAGTGTTTAGCAATGTGTTCGACTTGTTTACATGCAGCACACTGGAGGTCAGGTAGGAACGGATGTCTATTACAGTCAGGGCGAGCTAGTTGACAAGGACTGCATGGAGCACAACTGCGCCCTCGGGCTGGAGGTCTATCTGGGCTCAGGATATGCCCCTGGCATCCGTTAGGCTTGTCGTAAAATCCACGGCTCCAATAGGTGTTACCGGTGCGCCGCCGGTCATCAGGATCCTGCCATGCAGGTCCACGAGGGTATTCCTCATGACTTGTTCGGTTAACCCATGGGACTCCTTGCTCCCGAGATGAGTAGTCATTGTCAAAATCACGGCCGCCTAGGTTGTAACCATAATTGTAGACATGTCGAACATGTGGTAAGATGATGTCATGAAGCCGGGCCTGCATGTTTTGATGAATGCTGGTGACAAGGCCATGAAGGCGAAGTTGTGGGGGAAGGTACCCATCATCAAGCTCCTGCCGGAATGAATTCACATGTGAAAGTAGCATTGTCACGGTGTCCGCAAATTCCAAGTACTGCACCGCACATAGGAACATCCTGCTGCAAGTGCGGTCATCATATTAGAATTTGACCTTAGCCTGGAGCCCAAAGATGAGGAGGAAAGCCTGGGCAAAGTGGAAAATGTCCTTGACCTTGGACCAGCTGGAATGCAAATAGGGACAGTGGGGTCAAATCCGGGGACAGTGAGCTCTAATATTCTCAAAAAGTAGTTGTAGCCATTGTTGGATTCAAAATGAACTGATGCCAATGTCACGGTAACCTGTGGACACTCGTGGGAGTAGCTCCATTAGGGCTTTACTCATCACCGCATACCAAACAAGGCCAAAGCCTGGTAGGCAGAGTCCCTCGAAGCCATGGGCAAGAACGATGGCATCAAATGGTAATATAGCAATCACATAGCACGAGCTGACTTCCTGCAGATGGTCATAGAAATCAACAATGTCGTCCACTTCAGTCAATTCCAAGCAAGGGAATACTGAGAGGGATTTTTGAATTATCTTATCCAACTGAGGTCCATTGGTGTGGGCGTAGCTATTATACCAAAGCTCAGTAATTTTTCTATGGGTCAAAATAATGTCACTGTAACACATCACCACATCCTCAATGTTACCCGTTACCTCCGCAAATCTGCATGCCTCAAGGATATCATCTGTCAGGGTATCAATGCCATCCATGATCCCGATATGATATTCCGAGCAGGTGAGCTTGATGATATTGTATCGACTTGCACTGAGTGTTAAGCCCACAAATCCCAGTTGCAATGATGAGGGGAAAGAACTGACCCCCCCATAGGTGGGTGACCGCCACCGTAAGCCCGATCATCATCATTGGCACTTGATGTGGTATTAATGTGTGTGGGCATACCAGGCTGACGTTCATGGCCAAAGGTTTCAGGGATGGTGGTTTGACGTAGAGAGGGATGGATCCAAGGAGTAGATGAGTAAGGATTATGGACAGGTGAGACCTTGCATCGAGTGGCGGCCAGCGTCCATGTCGGCGTCCAAATGTGACTGGAGTGTAGGGACTGGTTGAGTGCCCAAGCGGTGTCATAGGCCAAGCGTGTACGCACAGTCACATTAAGAGGTTCATTGTCTGGGGGAAGACCATTCTCCTCCATGACATCATGGTGCTCATTCCAATGGCGCTGATTTACCGAGACCAACAAACCCCCCGGAATACCCATGTGCTTGGCTGTGTTTGTTGTGTCAGGAATTTCATCAGGGGGTTCCAGTGGGCCTGATGGATGAGATGTGGTGGCATGCTTTGTTTCTGCTGCCGAGTGTAAAGGCTCGAGCCTTAAGTTAACAACTGATGTGACCATATATTCAAAGAACCTTATTAGGAGCTTGCCTCTTCTCTTTGTGTGGAAGACCCCATTTGACATATGCCATGAGCATGGCACCTGCCTAGTCAAGTAGGGGAAGTGTTTGGGTTTCCCTTTTTCATGAAAAAGGAGGTCACCATCCGAGCCACTATCAAGTAGGACTCAAATTAGTTTTTCTTTGGTGGCCTTATTGCTACTTTTATGATGGTGGGCATTGCCATACTTGGCCATTGCCACCACTGCCATCACCTTCCCCTTTTCCTCTTTTGAAGGGGGTGAGTGTTTGATTTCAGTAATCTTACTGTTAGTAATTCTACTGTGATTGGAATCTCTACCAGTAATTTTAATGTTAGTAATCTTACTGTGATTGGGGTTTCTACTAGTAATTTTACTGCCAGTAATCTTAATTGTTATGGTAGTTTTAATCAGACTGGAGGGAGTAACACATATCTCTAATTTAGACCTCCTTCTGTTCTAGAAGGGCATCCTTAAGAATTGCCTTCAGATTATCCTTCAAGGTCTGGTCTGGGTTTTTGGCATCCTTCTTGGACTTGTGGCCTATCACATTTGCATTTGTGATGGCTTCTCAGAAGTTCTTGGCTTCTTCTGTGGCCTCCAATTCTGCCTCAATGGCATCATCATAGTCCTGGAACAGCCACTTCCTCTAGCATGTGCTCTTTGCTTGCTGCACGTAAATCAGAAAGGTTTCTGGGGTCCCAGTGTCCCAGATGGGTACACTAAACTTGGAAATTTATGCATGATGTGAGTCACTAACAAGGTTTGTGTAAATGCACAGAAATAATTTTGGGAACAGAAATTTGTGATACACCAACACAATTCACAAAATTTGTGTTTGTGTATCACAAACACAAAATTAATTTTGGGAACGCTCAATTGAGGATTAATACTGTACTCTAAGTTGCATTTTCCTGGTTTCAAACAGGAATATTCTTTTCGTGAAATACAGTAAAGTGTTGTTTTCCTCAGAAATCCTCAGGATTTTAAAAATTTCAGCAGGAAAACAAAAAAATGTCCCTGTTTTTGAGGCTGACGAATTGTTCTGATTTTGACTCCTGAATGCAGGAATATTTCACAGGAATCCTGTTTCACTCTACTATGCATCAAAATTAATATGTTTTTAAACGGATGCACTCCCATTTATTAAAATGACTGTGTAAGAAAAGAGCATACAAGTGGGATTTTCAGTTGGAGAACTTGTAGAACTAAATGTAATGCCTAGGAATTATCAATAATATGTCACCTTGTGGTAGTTGAATTATAACTCATTATATTATCAACAAACTAAAATAGCATTGAATAAAATAATATATTATCTAATGTTGACTGAATACCACCGCTCTGCTCTCCCACCCACTGCCCTTGTCAAAGCAGGGGGGGTCTCTCAACAGCCAGGATTGTGGATTACAACATCAACAAAGATGCAACCTCCTCTTCTTCTATTGTTGTTGTCATCCCCCTGCCACCTTCTCCCCATGCAACTTTGCCCGCACCACTTGGCGACAAGGACAACAACAATAACAACAATGCTGCAACTTCATCCCCTCCCGCCATTGACTTTGTCAACCCCCCCCCCTCTCTTTCACATCATTTCCAATTCTACAATGGCCACCATGTCAACATCCCTCCCCCCTCTCAACAAAAATAAAGAAGGCATGACCATGATCCAAGGCAGATGTTGGTGGCAGCATAATCCAACAATGATGATAATGATGACAATACAGGAGAAATACAGGAATGTCTCCCATTGTCATTTCAGCCTTCTCCTGCCCCCCACCCACGGTCGCCCCCTCCACATTTGCAATTCCTCTTCCCTTCTCCCTCCCACCACTAGGGGATGAGGATGATCAATGATACCACCCCCCAGCAGTTGTGGTCACATCATTCACCACCCCCCAACATCACCCCGCTGATGATGTCCTCCGCCAATGTGGTGGTGAGAGCAGCAAATTCATCCAATGCCACCCAATTCACTCCCCTGTCCAGCAAATATGGCATCAGATTGTTAGGAGATGAAGGCAGTGGCATTGGCCTTGTTGCCTCTCTCTTTATCTCTACCCTTCCCATCATGAGTTAAGTGATGGTGGCAGCGGCATTAGAAAATGGGTGAAGGTGGCATGGTGATTTTATTTGTGGCGGTCATTATCATTGTCGGCAGTTGCACCTCTTCCTGACCAGTGCCTTGGCCCGTCAAATGTTAGCACCCTCACAATAAAATCAATTCCAACATAGACCGGATTCTGGGCAGGGCTCATGAAGGCTTTACTGCCAGAGACGAATCACAATTCCTCTCCAAAACCTGAAAACAAGGAATCACAGGATTCCTGCAGATTCCTGCAGGAAAATGCAACCTAGGCAGTACTCCAACACAATAATTAGCAGAAGATGCTGCAACATGTCCTATTGGCAATGGCAAAAAATTTGGATGCACCAACAATGCATATTGCTGAAGATTGTTGTGTTTTGTGGACTACTTACATAATATTGCTGGTTGAACTCAGGTTTGCGACAAGGGGGGATGATGGAAAAGTGAAAATCCCTGACAATCAGCTTTGTTTCATAATCAACTTTGATGAAACATGTCTTTAGATGGATGGAACTGAAAGAAGAACAGGGGAAAGATTGGTGCAGCTCCACTCACCCAAAAGTGTCTGGGTGATCCACAGATGAGACGGTTGATTGACATCGGCAAGGAGAATGCATTGCTCATCAACTCTGTTCAATAGGCAAATGATTACACCGTATATTTTTTGGTGGAGGCCAACAACAATGGTTTGGCACTGCAGGCATTGGTCTCAATTTGGCTGGCCGAACCTCAGATGGGTCCAATCATGAAATGGATGTCACAGGAGCAGATTGAGCTGATGGTGCATGCAAACTTGCATGGTAAGAAGTTCATTACCTCAGGTGGGAGTCATGTTTGCTCTGATGATTTTTCTAAAGCTCAAGTTCTTTTGGCAAGGGAGAAGGAGATTGCTGAATAATGAAGTAGAAGAAGAGTCTACAGCAGAAAGCCAAGCTTCATTAGAAGGGGATGGCTACTATTCTGGTGGAGAAGGCAGTCTGCTTTGAATCTAATATTAAAACGATGTGTCGACAAAGGAGTTGGATATACTTCTCCAGTGGTACGGAATCAACAAGAGAGAGATGAAAAAGGCTGAGAAAGTGCACAGTGGAGGCAACACAAGCATCAAACATGGAACCACCACAGCTTGACATGTGGACAGAAGAGAACAAGAAGAGGTTGGAAAAAATTGCACACAAGAGATCGATATATCAGTGATTTACCATGGTATGCTGCTGTTCAGAAGAGAAATGCAGTTGCAGATGTTCTCAATTTTATTGCCAAGGAATAGGAGTCTTCAAAGACACTCAGGGAGGCCAATGCAGCGGAGACAAACCAGACTGCAGTGGCAACTGAAAGTGCTAACAATACCATATAAGCTAGGAGATAAGCACCAACTAATGTTCTAGGATGTGACAGCTAAATTGTTTGACAGTGCTTTCCCACCAAAACCGGCATGTGTCATTTTTCTTTTGTCTCTTGGGCGGCGGTAAGTTTCATGAGTTGGATCAAAGTTTATAAAAATAAGAAATTTTGTGCTGAATGTAACAATTGCATCAAGGGTTTCTGAAAATGACCGCATTGTGATGCAATTAATTCCTCTTATTTTTAATTTTCTGACTAATTCAGATAGATTTAGTGTCTGGTGCTTATCTCCCAGTGGTGATTATTTGCCCGCCTATACGGAATTGGTGCATTGATTATGGAGAACAAGGCAGTTGAGGGAGATTCTGACAAGGTTTAGTTATAAATTATAGGGGTAGCAAATTTGAACACATTTAGCTTTTGTCTATTCTACCATATTACTCACCCCAAAGACAAGCAGCACCCAAACAATGTGGGGAAGGGGTTGGTATGCGTGGTTTGGCACCGCATGCCCCTTTGTTGCACTAGAGACAAAAACCACTGTGCACCATGGTTGGCCAATTTTCTCAGCCAATTGTGCATCACAAGAGGGGTAAGTATCGTACATAGGGCACTACATAGGATTACTTCAAACATGAAAAAAATACTCACAGTGCAAAATAGGGGTTAATCTTGTATCCGATCTTCGGACCAAGGACAGACTCATGCAGAGAAGCTTATGAGATACCATTCATATGTTGATGTTAGTACCAAAATGCACTAAGTACACAGCTGAAAAACAGGTAATTTTGTACAGGGTTTAGGCAAAATAATTGAGCCGGCACATAGGCGGATACATAGTGGATACATTTGTATGGTCAATGGCCAGACCAAGCAGTCACTTAAGAGTTTTCCAGTCATGTGGAGTAACCGTATGATGGAAAAACTAATGACTTTGGTTGGTTTACAAGTATGATAGGACTAGAGTACTAATTTGATGATAGCAACAATAACCATAATGACAAAAAGGATGATGATGATGATAACCACAACAATCCAATCATGGCGCCAGCAAGGAGAGATGAAAGCGGAGGGGGGGGGGACATTTGGGTGCATTTGCATCGGCTGTGCCAGGCAAGATGTTATGTCCCACCTAGAATTTACCTACCAATGTAGGTATTAGTACTAGTAGGTTGGGCAAAGAAAATTGCCCAAACTTCAAATATCCCTCAGTATAAAAATTACCATGAGGTTGCTCTAGTTTTAGGGCTGGTCTGCAGGCAACTCTCCCAACTATGGAAAATAGACTTGTGAGGGTCTGGAAAATGGACTTTTTCTCTTGCCCCACCCAAACACAAGACTGGTAAATCTAAAATGTCACATAGACCATTTTGGTGGAAGCAAAAATTCTAGTCAGACAGACTGTGGTTTGTTTTTGGCAAAATGAAAATCTTTGTAGAGAAAAAAATCTTTGCAGAGAATGAAAGTTATGAGAAAGCTAACGACAACATTCATTTTCTCTTTCCTTTTTGTGTCAGAATAATATCTGACACTTAGTGCTTAGTGCTTCAGACCAATTTCTGAAGGTGAAATTAGTTGGGAAACCTCAACTCCTTGCCAAAACTTTTCATCTTTCAATGGCTTCCCACTAAAACTAAAATGGTACCTTTTAGGTTTACCAGTCTTCCATCTCTGAAGGCCGTCCAGACCAGCTTTTGGTTGGTTGTTGTGTCGCCCCATCCACTGGAGGCCATCTAAAACTTAAGGCCCCATCCCTCCCTCTATTTTCATTTTTCCGTCGCTCTTTTTGACCTCCCTAAAGATTGGTATATGTCCTCCCCCACACGTTTTGCATAGTTGATCTCCTTATCAATTCCCCAACCAACCACCAACACCATTTTTTGTGAATATACTCGTCTAGTGGCGGCCACCCAAGACCAGTGATCCGCCCATATCTCACTTTTATGATGGGTGCTATTTTGGCACCCCAAACAAGGGAATCAACTGCAGCAAGTGTGAGCCCGGCAACCGGGTGCCTGCAGTAGACTCACAGGGAGCTGTGGTACCTTGATTTGGGTCCATGGCAGACATTGCCATGGACAGCAAATGCATTGCCGCTGGAGTTTGGATGGCGATCATTGTTGTTGTGATGAAAAGTGGTGACATGGAGGCTTTTTTATGTCCACACTATTGTGGACCCTGATTTTCGAAGTCCAGTTTTTGAGCATGGTTACCCAGGATTTTTTCTTGACCATGCTTGTATGGTTGAGGTCAAAAAACAGGGGCTCGTAATGCCTACGGAACAGCTCTTAAGGTGCATACTTAAGGCGTGTCTGTTAAAAAAAACTGAAACAGGCAGGTACAATTTTGAGGTACAATTTCATGGTGGGAGCTTGAATTGTACCAAAAAATCGCCCTTGTGACAGAACAGAAAAAAGAGGCCGAGGAGCCTCTTGTATGATATGCAACGTCAGAGTTGATTGCACACCTCGGCACACATCAACAACCTTTTCCATCGCCACCTTTTGTGTCAAGCAGCGGAACTCCCTTGTCACCCCACCTTGACGTGCAGCATCTTGAGTCTCATCCAATGGCATGGCTCTGCTGCTGCTGCCCGCTGTATGGCAGGGGGGAAGGCAATGGCGACCCACAACACCATTGCCCGAGCCACCGCCAGGTCAATCAAGTTGAAGTGCAGCAGCATATCTTGGATTCTGCCAATGATGACTTGGTGGATCGTGTGCTCCACAAGTTGGTACTTAGTTTTCTCCGGAAGCATAGAGTGTCGATAATTAGAAGGATAAGTTGTTCCCTAAGGCAGTGGCACCAAAGAAAGAGCTGGGAGGAATTTAGTGCAAGTTTGACTGAATGACAATTCCGTCGATATTTTTGCATGTCTCGTGAGTGTTTTGATTGCTTTGCAATGAAATTAAGAGAGATGTTGGAGAAGGGGTGTTCAAGAGTGAGGAATATCTGTATGAATTGCAATCTACACTCAGACCACCCAACTCAGTGGCTGAGGCCCAAATGAGGAATCTTGTACAGGCGCATTCCGTGTATACTGGTGGGATCATTTGCGGTGAAGTCAAATTGGCAATCACATTGCGCATGCTTGCAGGGGGGTCGTATTTAGACCTTGGCATTATTTTTGGCACCGGTTATAATTATCCCTATGCCATTTTTCGTCATGTTATCTTTCGATGGATCTGCAATGACAAGCTAGTTAATATAAGTGGTATCAACTTTTGCAAGGATGAGGAAAGAATGAATGCCGTGGCAAGAGATTTTGCAGATGGATCGAATCATTTATTTAGTGGGTGCATTGGTGCGGTTGATGGGTGGATTGTAAAAATCCGAAAACCACGCAAGTCTGACGGTGTTTTAAATCCAAAATCATTCTACAGCCGGAAGGGATTCTTCGGACTTAGTGTCCGGGCCATTGTAGATAAAAAGAAGCATGTGCTCTTCCGCAGCATCGAGTCTCATGGTGCTGAGCATGACTCTACTGCATTCAAGAGAACGGGCCTGTACCAATGGC